>PVJA010011436.1:0-54734 GCA_004027025.1 Myocastor coypus
CACACACACACACACCTGGGGCACAAACTCTGCGTACAGCACTCGGTATATGTGCGTGGACATGGATATTTTTTAAATACCTTAGCATCTGACACAGACGCGAAGGCAACGGATGTGCCGTGGCTCTGGCTCTGGGAACGTGCACAGCCCGGCAAGGAGTGCCCGTGAAAATGGAACATTTCTGAGATGAGGACGACAGACATGGCAAACAGGAGGGGCGGGGGCCGACAGACAATACCGAGACCCCAGCTCCCCACCGCCCGGCGGCCGCGCGGACGCGGCGGAACCCCTGCTTACTGTGGGCTCTTGGGGTAGAAGGGCAGCGTCACATGGCTGAGATCCTGCAGGTCGAAGGCGGTGGGCTCCGCCGAGATCGCCTGCCGCTTGGTGCGCGGCTCGCCCTGCAGGGTGCTGGCGCTCTGCTTCTGCGCCTGCTGGGTGGCCGGCCGGATCACCGAGCGGTACTTGTCCAGTTCGTTCTGCAGCTTCTGGATCAGTTCGTCCTTCTGATCCAACTCCAGCTCCAGCTCGTCGATGAGGGCATCCCGCTGCCGGAGCTCCTCGATCTTCTCCTGGAGCGCGTACTGTAGATCGCGCAGGGTGCCCATGCTCCTCCGGGCTGCCGGGGTCTCCTTGCTGCCGCTGCTCCGCGCGCTGGGGCTTCCTCCCCTCTCCGGTCAACTTTCCCCAAAGTCGCCGCCGCCTCCCGAGTGTAGGAGCTTCCTACTTGAGACCAAAGCCAGCCCTGGCTTCTGAGCATGCCCAGTCCGCGGCTCCAGCCTCCGAGAGTTTAGGGTGCAGACTCCGAGTCTCTGGGCTGCGCGTGGGGACGAGCGAAGCAGCAGGTCCGGCCCGGCCGCGACCTGAGAGCCGCCCGCGGGAGAGCGGGGGCGGCGCGGCGGGGCTGCGGTCCCTGGAGGCCGCTCGCGCCCGGCGCGCTGCGAAGGAAGAAGAAGCCTAAGAAACCAGCGGAGCCCGCGGAGCCCGCGGAGCCCGCGGAGCCCGCTAGAGCCGGCGCGCGGGGCGCGGGGCGCGGGCGCGGGCGGAGCGGGGCGGGAGCCCCACTTCGGGGGCGGAGAGGTGGAAGGAGAGACGGGGAGCACCGGAGCACCCTGGGGAGGCGGCCGCGGGCTCCCGAGCGTATCAGTCTTGAGGATGCTGAACTTGGAGCCCGGCGACGTGCAGGGGCCGGCTGAGCTCGGACTCGGCCGAGCTGAACGCTCTGCAGGCACGAGAGATGGGAGGTTCAGCCTGGGCAGAGCCGCGGGCCGTGCGCCCCGGGCTGCACGCCCCTCGCCGGCGGGCAGCGCCGCACACAGGTGGCTGGTGCTTGCCAAGAAACTTGCCTCTCCAGAGGTGAGAGGATCCGAGCGCGAAATGGGCCCCGTGCACCCAGGAGCCTGTGGGCGAGGGGGTGGGGTCGGCTTCTGATCACCCGCCCCCAACCTCACCCCAAGCCGTGTGGCTCCTCCTGGCTCCTGCTACTTTCCTCCTTCCTGTCCGCCGCAAACGCAGATTTGACCCTTGAAGGCCACTCAAGCGTCTCCCTTCTGCCTCCCACTCGGGTCAGCGTCTGCCTGCAGGTTGATCGAGGGGCCTGCAGCTTCCCGTTGCTAGGTCTGACAAGGTAGAGGTAAGACCACCCCCAAGTTTCAGAAAGTTCATCCTGAAACTGAACCATGCCTACAACATGGCAGGTGTTACTTCCGTGCCCCCCAAGCTGCTAGGAACGGATCTTTCCACTTAGTTGGCGAGGAATAAACCCTGACGCAGACTGAAGAGGGACAACCCTAAGATGAGCAGAGCCCAGCGACTGCAGGCATGGAAACCCTGAACCAGGACCTGTCCTATCGCCACCCTCTCACAGCTATATCCCTGCGATTTCCTAAATTGGTGACAATTAGGTAGCATCCTTACTGCTCAAGTCTTATTCACCCATCATGTGAACATGTTTAGAATTCTCAAAATACTTTATACCTAAGTTCCTAATATTTACCTAAATCCAACTTTATAGCTTATGAACGGCCTTCTAATTACTATTCTTGGACATTCGATCTTGTAATCCATGCTGCTTTGTCCATTCCTAAACAAAGTAGACAGAAAAATTAAAACTGAATTGTAACGCGGGGCTGTCCACCAGAATCTAACGTTCGCCAGACACAAATACGAGTCTCTCAAGAACTTGCTCAGTTTTGTTTTTAAATACACAACTTTCTGTATTTGAGTTAAAAAAAAAAAAAAAACTATAAAAGAGAAAGAAGAAACCAAGAAAAAGCCAGCCAGCCAGCCACTGCTACTAACAAGCTTTTTTATTTTGTGTTTGTGTTTTTAATTAGAGGTGTAATGATAAAGGATGTACATTCCTAAGCATACTTCCACAGAGATTGTGATCTAATTCTCCTGCAACAGATGACAGAAGATACTTAATTTGTCTCTTTTCTGACAGGAGCACTTCCAGAACAGCATTAGGTCACAATGTAATACATAACACGGATAATTCCTAACAAATAGACAGCAGTAAATAATAGCTCTGAATTATTGTTATTTTAATTAAAAGCGAACCAAGCAGAAATACCAAGGCTTTGCATAACTGACTGCATTCTAAAAGGACTTCCGTGACAATTTCTTCCTCCCAGGCAAATGTCCAAATTCTTATTTAACCTGAGGGAATTCTTCTTCCTTGGGAAAACATTTAATACTAAAATGACTTTTCTTATAGGTCTGCTAGTGGGATTCACGAGGCCAAGGGTTCATGTCTAAAAACAAATCAGAAGCACTGTACAGGGGGAAATAGGTGACTCCTAAGCAAGGGTTGTGTTTGTAGAGTTCATGTGAACCTCACATGAGGTTACTTTGTGTCTATGAGCAAAGCAAAGGGAGGCGGTGCTCCTTCATCTGCAGAGGGCTTCTCTACACTCTCTACACACAGCAAAAGAAAAATAAAAAAAGCATTTTACCCTCGAAATTAAAAAAAAAAAATTGGGAATTTTGATTGAAAGTGAATTTTTATACTACAATCAATGTAAATCATTTTCAGTACTAGGAACATAGTTGCACACCATTATAAGGTCTGTGCATGCTATGTTTTCATTTTAAATAAAACTGCCAGAGGTTCTAGGATGGATCTAATAATAAGATTCAGTCATCCAGTGTAACAAACACACACACACACACACACACACACACACACACACACACACAAAAAAAAAAAAACGTGGTTCAAAGATAGGACTGTTGGGCACACCTTGCACTTTCAAAGCGTTCAAGTTGTGGAATGTATTATGTTGACCTCTACTGTGGAAAGAAAATATCTTTTCATGTAGAAGCTCTGTCATTATTTGGCCAAAAATTAGAATCCTGGAATTTTCACTTTCACTCCCAAATGTTTTAAGATTTACAATCATGTGTCTCACTGATCTTTCCATGCTTCGAGGGAACAGATTTCCACCCCAACCTTTTCAGTGGTTCTAACATTTTCTTAGCCATCCTTTGCATGGCATTTGGAAAATGCTAGAGAGATAAATTTTACATGAAAAAAATCGAGGTCTCTCAATTACAGACAAATCATCCTTACTATGCAGCCCACAGTCAAGTCAATCAGTTAAATTACAAGATCAAAGATGAAGCACCGGTCTGCTTTCTGCTCATGGGCAAAGTGTCTACCACAAAACTAGAATGGGTGGGACTGGAACGGCACGGACTCATCCCCTTGTTGTTTCCTGGATACAAGCCTGACGTTAGATAATACTCTTGGGGCGACACAACTTCCTAGAGCCTGAGTTCAGACTCTAGAGCTCCCAAGCCTGGATCTGCAGCCCCCTTTGCACGGCTTTGGCAGGAGCAAAGTTCTATTGCTTGCTGTTCCGAACTGGGCACAGTAGACTCCAATATGTCTTTCCCTTTTGCTCTCAGCCCTCAGACCTAAAAATAATCGTTACTGTGTCTGAGTGGAATCTCAACATCATGTAATGAGATATTAAACAAAAGAGGTTTATTGTAACACGGGCTAGTTTTTAAAATGCTAGCATCCAAGAGAACTGTGCTAATTTTACTAACCATGTGTTTATTCCGTTGATATGATAACCCCATTTTCTACATTGAAGTCTTTCTGGCATTTTCCTTAAACCAGGGACCACATTCAGGACCTTGAACTTGCCAGGCAGGCGCTTAAGCCACTGAGCAATCTCCTCAGCCCTATGTGTACATATCTTGACCTGTGAAAATAAGCAAAGGTATAGCTGAGCTTTTTAGGTCCTGGAAACTAAATTTTGCTGAAACATATAACAGTTACTTCTAAGACTCGAAATATAAAGTTCCTATTCACTGCAGACACGGGCTGGCTCCAGGCTGCTACTCACTGTCACTATGAAGACAGGAACAAAAACAAGCAATTTCCTTTAACACATTTTTTTTTTTTTTTTTTTTTTTTTTTTTTTTTTTTTTTTTTTTTTTTTGTACTCAGTACAAGGTCTACAGGGTCACACTATGTAGCCCAAACTTCTAGCGATCCTCCTGTTTTCAGTCTCAAAGCAGGCACATGTGCGCCACCACACTCAGTCTCCATCGCTATCTCAGCAGGCCCCGGGGGCGGGGCCAGCACAGCACTCTGGGGATCCAGCCCCAGTCTCTGTGTCTGCCTACACAGGCGCTTTAATCTGCTGAGCTATCCTGCCGGCCCTTCCTTGAGCTCTTAAACTATAACAGGCATTGTGTACATAACCCCGAGAGAAGAATATTATTAATACTTCTCTTTATATCTGCGAAATCACCTGCCCAGGAATGGCAAGGGTAGCCCTCCAGATTTGAATGCAGAATTTGTACACAGAACTCAAACCTCGAACCTTCCCTGTCTTTGGCAAGACTTCTCCCAGTTATTGTTATTTTGGTTTGAAACCCAGACAGAGAAGATTGTGCCAGCTTGACTTTGGGGTGGGAAGATAGAAAAAGCAAAGTGTTTACAACTAAAACAGCCACAAAGACTTTCTCAAAGTTCCTATTCCTAAAACAGGCATTACTCCAATATCATTTGACTCCAGCTTACGGTAACCAACATGCACCTCTTTGCCTGGATTGACCTGGTTTTAATGCCCAAAATTCTTCAGATTGTCCCAGTTGTAAGAAATCAAAAGCCCTCGGCCAGCAAGATAGCTCAGGGAACTAAGCGCTTGTCTAGGCAAGCTCAGGGACCAAGGTTCAATCCCTGGCACCACATGCAGCACCAGGCCCACCCCTAGGTGCACTGAGTCAGCCACAGAGACCAGGTATGGTAGCACACACCTATAACCCCAGTGCTGGGGAGGCTGAAAACAGGAAGCTCACTATGAGTCTGAGCTTAATAGTAAGATCCTATACCAAATACATAAAAAAATTAAAAAGTAAAATAACATTGAAAGTAATTTCTCAGTCCTGGGCAAACTGAGATAGACAGTTGACTACTTTGTTTACTTTATAATTGTTGAAGGCAGGTGTGGACACACATGAGCCCTGGGAAGGATGAGGCGAGAGGATTGTCATGAGTTCGAGACCAGCCTGGGCTATGTAGTGAATTTAAGGCCAGCCTGAACAACACAGTGAGACCCCGTCTCAAATATGTTTTTTTTTAAAAAACGGCTGGTGAGACTATTTGATAAATAATTTAAAAGTTTTGCCTTTAAAGTAATTGGTAATGAGATAAAATCAAGAGTTATACTGATACATCCATTATTTTAGGCACATTAAGAACCCACTTACACATTTGTTTTAGAAAAGCATCCTATTTCAATGCATAATAAAATAGAACAGAAATTGTCTTTTGACTGTAAAGGGTGATGAGTCAGACAATAGAATTTTAATTATACTTTCATAAAGAAGACCAGGATTCAGGGCTCTCTTTGGTTATTGTTTTTATAAAAAGAAATGTGGTTTTCAATGAATTAAGTACAAAGATTTAAATACTGTCACATTAACTCTTACAGAATTAGTTGTATAGCTACATGAAAGACTAGAGTTGGTCATCAGGAATATACATTTAAAAGGATATCAGAAAAGTTCTAGTGGCAAGGATGTTTTGGAGTTCCACTCCTTCAAATGAAAAGAAGAACAATAAATAAAGCAATAATGATGAAAACGTAATAGCAGAAACTGGGAACGAGATACTGCGCTGTACTGTAATTGCTAATGTGCTTAGCATTTAGTACCAAATTAGTGTCATGTCTAATATTAGTTGAAATGAATTCTTATATTCCACTGCTTAAAATGATGGTGACTTGTTTGAACTTAGTTGAAGCTAGTTCTCAGGAAAACGCACCGTCCCATTTACCAAAATGAACATTTCTTTGTGCTCATTAGCTAGCTTGCCATTTTCAATGATTGAAGAAATACAAAGTTTTTAAGAAGAAAAATATTCAACTTTCTGGGGCTTTTCTCATGAGTGGAAACTTGTTCAGTATGAACACTGAGCCAGCCTGATAGCTCAGCAGGCTAAAGAGTTTGCATAGGCAGAGTACAACAGCGGGGGTTCAATCCCCAGCCTGCCATACTGGCCCCACCCCCCCAGGGCACACTCAGACAGCAATTGAAACTGGGCATGGCAGTGCACATCTGTAACCCCAGCACTTGGGAGGCTGAAACAGGAGAATGACCCCGAGTCCGATCTACATAGTGAGACCCTGCAGACCCTGCCCTAAATACAGAAAAACAACATCATTTACAAGATTTTCTTCATAAAAGTACTATTTTGCAGTCCACATAGACACAAGCATACAATTTCATAAATCTCTAATATATGATTAATAAATGTCTCAGTCTTGACCCTGTTATTCTGCTATATTGAGTGTATCTCAACTTACTAAGTTAATTCATTGATATTTTCCACAAAATACTCAAAAACATTTGCAAAACTAATTTTCCTTTGAAAACCGACTTGACATCATGTGGTTAACAGAAGAATAGCTCTGCAGTGGATGAATTTTCTCTTTTGTCGGTGCTTTTATTTTAAGGAGAGTTTAACCACTGACATGGCTGTTCTCTGCCTACATGTTTTGTAACCAAAATTCAAAGTAAATAAAATGTAGACTTTCCAGCAAATACATTAAATTTAGGAAGGAAGGAAAGTGCTAAAGGTGTATAACAGGCAATCTAAGAGAAGTGAGGGTGAATTAAAATGTTACTAAGAAGTAAAATTACTTAGTCAAGAGAAACAGTTATTTGTATTGTTCCAAAGTTTCATTTCCAGGAGGAGAGGAATTGCAATTAAAAAAAAAAAAAAAAAAAAAAAAAAAAAAAAAAAAAAAAAAAAAAAAAAAAAAAAAAAAAAAAAAAAAAAAAAAAAAAAAGCCTTAGGACAATGCTGAAACCTTTACTCTCATTAACTTAGTCAGAAATAACTATGAGCTAAGTGCACAAAAGCCCCTGCTACTGTAGGTTTCATACTGTCAATATCAGATGGAAACCCGCAAACCCAGCTCTCTAGTGACAAGCAAATGAAGTAGGAGGCTAGGAAAACACATGACTATCATTCCAGGGTCAAGACCCACTGCCTGGCATGCAAGCAGTGCTCCTGGCACAGGGTTTCAGGCTAATCAACAACAAAACTATCAACTGTCTTACCTAATGTACACGTTTCGAAAAGATTTAGAAATTCCTTTCTGCACCGAATTGGGTTTCCTAATTCATTTTTTTACAGCACAAGTATTTAATCCAAATAATTCTTTAGGTATTAGTGGTTCTGATTTAAACTTAAAAGAGAAATGTGTAAACATTTATATAAAAAGGAAGTCACTAAACAGAATTGTTATCTAATGGTTTCAGTGCCTTACAGTGCCTTGTATTTTAGGGACAGGGTCTGCAGGGTCTATAGGTTCCCGCTATGTAGATAGGACTTATAGTGATCCTCCAGTTTTCAGCCTGCCATGTGCTGAGTGTGATTATGGGTGCGCGCCACCACGCCCTGTCTCAATTGCTGTCTCAGAGCACTCCCGGGCAGGGCCCGCCCAGCACATGGGTGTAGCCTGATGGGCTTTTCAAAAAGCAGAGTGTGATGGCCAGGGCGGTAGGGCAGTTTCACCTGTGCGTTCTCTGTTTGTTGCTATCTGCCTTTCTTGGCAAGCTATTGGCTGACCCCTGAGGGAACCCTAGGATGGAAGCTGATGGAGAGCGTGGTTGCGCTCGTGTCCTTTAATGAGTCCGTGGTCACGTTCGTGTCTGAGCACAGGGTTCTCCTCTGCTGAGGTGATTGTGCACGAGGTCACGCTGACTATCCCGAATAAAGCTGACTTGTTTCGGAGGTTCTTGGCTCACTGGGGCGGATTCTCTGAGCCACCTTCATCAGGTCTTCTCGTCATTTCTTACCGACACAGAACATTACCACCCATGGGGGATCAAAGGGCAGCTACTGTGCTCTGCCTAAGCAGCCCTTTAGTCCGCTAAACCATCTGGCCAGCCCTAAAAATGAATGCTACGTTAAGCCTTTACAGCGTTAGTACACAATATTTGGCATTCACCTTTATCGCAGTATGTAAGAAGGTGTCCATTCAAAAATCAGGGTGAATTTAGGAGGTTAAAATGAAAAATCCGGGGCCCGGCAGGATGGCTCAGTGGTCTAAAGCACCTGCTTGGGGAAGCTTGGGCGGCTTCAGGGACCGCGGTTCGATCCCTGGCACCACATGCTGCGCCAGCCCTGTCCTTGGGGCAGGCTGAGCCGGCCATAAAAATGAGTGAATAAACAAACAAAGGTTCTGAAACAAGAAAAAAATAAATAAAATAAAAAATTCTTTTAAAAAAAAATGAAAAATCCATCTAAGTTTTCCATAAAATATAACATAACCAGCCAGGCGTGGTGGCACATGCCTGTAATCGCAGCACTTGGGAGGCTGAGGTAGGAGGATCGCTGTGAGTTCGAGACCAGCCTGGGCTACAACTGGCACTGACTACCAATTTCAGGTGGAAAAATGGTGGGGCAGTCATTACAGCGCTTTATTTGTGGAATGTTAACAGCCATCGGCATTTGGAGCATGGACTCTGATGATGCTTGTTTCCATCATCCTGTTTCCACTGGTGGGGTGCTCCAGGGGTACAGGCAGCCAGCACTCTCCTGGACACGGAAGTAGAACTGACAACATTTCCACAATCACTCCACTATTTAGTCACTTTTTCTTACTCTCAAGTGCACAAGAAACACACACACACAAAGAAGCAAATGACTCCAGCAAATTTGCCATGGTCGGACACACTGGACATTCTAACCGTTACCACCTCCTGGGCAGAGGCAAAAGTGCTCTTTTTTCTTAACAAGCAGCACCATTTTTTTTTTTTTTTAAATCTAGAATAGATTACAGGGATTATTCACCTCAGCATTTTTATTTGAAATCTGAAGAAACTTGAAGAGTCTTAAAACAACTTGCCCAAAGCAGAGCAACTTTAGGGCCCAAGTCTCCCCATTATTAGTAGAATGTTCTGGGAGCCTCTCCCATAGCCTTTCTGGTATCACCACACATGGAACCCTCCTCGGCTCCCGCCTCTCACGTCTCTCAGGAGGAACCGCTAAGGCTGAGTCAAACCGCTTCAACTGGCCACAGAGAACGGGAGCGTCTTGCAATCTGTGTGGCCTTTTTGTTGTTACCTTGCATCTGGGGGGGGGGGGGGTGCATAGTGGCTGGGGTGTGCCGGGTGGCAGGGGTGTGCCTGGGGGCTGGGGGCCTCCTCACACCACAGGCCAGTGCAGAACCCAGACTTTCGGATCACCTCATCCAGGTAAATTTAGGCAGGTAAAGGAGGCGGGTGCACCGCAAACCTCTTTCACTCCACTTTCACAGGTGGAGATATTTGGAGAAATAGGGAACTTCCTTACTTCCTTTCTTGGGAGGCAGCTTAAGCCTCCTCCCTGCACAGTGTTTAAAAAAAAAAAAAAAAAAAAAACACCGTAAAGTATGAAAGAAAACCACCACAAGGAGAAAGCGCGTTGATACTTCACTCATAAGAAATGAAAGGCAAGCCTTTCCACCACACATGGAGCTCTCAGAATTCAGTGGCACACTTTGCAGTCCCTGAAATCCTGTGGTCTCAGACAATTGA
Source organism: Myocastor coypus (assembly GCA_004027025.1). Classification (NCBI taxonomy): domain Eukaryota; kingdom Metazoa; phylum Chordata; class Mammalia; order Rodentia; family Myocastoridae; genus Myocastor; species Myocastor coypus. Next base: position 10,051 of record PVJA010011436.1, read on the forward strand.
AATATTTAAGGCCTAATGACTTTAGAGCATACCAAAGTAACATTCATTTGAGATTTTCCAATGGGGAACTCTGTAAAACTTTTGCCAAAAAAGAAAGTACAGATGCATTTCAAAAATGCATTAAAAGGGGCCCAGCAGAATGGCTCAGTGGTCTAAAGCACCTGCTGAGGAAAGCTTTGGCAGCTTCAGGGACCGCGGTTCAATCCCCAGCACCACATGCTGCGCCAGCCCTGACCTCAGGGCGGGCTGAGCTGGCCATAAAAATAAATAAACAAACAAAGAAAAGTTCTGAAACAAGAAAAAAAAATTCTAAAAAAAAAAAAAAAAAATGCATTAAAATAGCATTGAAAAGTATAACACTGATATTTTCATACAAAGAATTTTGCATTTTAAGATTCCAAGTATATATGTTCATTTCATTAGTAGTCAACCTACAAAGCAAGTGGCTAACATAGAAAGTAGTCTTCAAACTCTGGAATCAAAGACTGTCCAATTATGATAAATGGAAAAACTGATAGAGAAACGCAAATAACCAACAACTGCAGCCACCAATATTAATGACTGGCGCAGTATGTAATGGCCAACGAAAGGCTTTGCCAACAGCCGAATAATCGCAACCCGGGGCTCTCCCCAGCGAAGTCCATGGTACACCTTTGTGCTTCCTCGAAAGACGAACTTCAGCTCCTTACGTGGAGATCACTGCATGAAAATGGGCTCTGTGGTCAAAAGTGTTGGGAAACACCAAGATAAATTCATTAAGACAAAATGGTTTTTGACTATTCTCAATATTTCAAATTTCACAGCATAATTTTGGACAAATCTCCAAAATAAATTTTGTAAAATATTACATATGGTACAAATGATACATACATACAGTTGACTCAAACAACTGCATTTTAAATTTGTTAGACCTGAGGGTTCATAATATTTCACTGTTAAGAGGTGAATTACACAATGTACTATTAAGCTACAAGCGGCTTCCCCATTTACGGGACTCTATTGGCGGCTACACAGACATATCTGTGATAATATGGCCCTAGTCCCACCACCGATACTGCCAACCACCAATATTGCCCCCTTAGAAGCAATTTGGGACCAAGAGATAGCTTGGAGGTAAGTGCAAGGACCTGAGTTTGATCCCTGATACCTCATGCTGGCCGCAGAAACTGGGGATACACCTGTTATCCTAGTCTTGGGGAAGTTGAGACAGGAGGATCACTACAAGTCTGAGCTGCACAGCGATACCCTGTACCAAATAAATAAATTAATCTTTAAAAAATGCACAACTAGAAGGTCTGGCCAGACAGCTCAGCAGACTTAAAGCACCTGCTTAGGCAGAGCACAGTAGCTGGGTTCGATCCCTGGCATGTCGTGCTGGCTCCACCCCCAGGGTCCAGAGTGGACGTGGTGGTGCACACCCAGAATCCCAGCACTTGGGAGGCTGAAAACAGGAGAACCACAATGAATTCAATGTAGTGAGACCCTTCCAGCGGTTCTCAACCTGTGGGTTGCCACCCCAGCGGGGGTCGAATGACCAAAACACAGGGGTCGCCTAAAGTCATTCCTAATCATAACTGTAGCAAAATTACAGTTTTGAAGTAGCCACCAAAATTATTTTTTGGTTTGGGGTCACTGCAACATGAGGAACTGTATTGCGGGGTCAGGGCATTAGAAAGGTTGAGAACCACTGCTTTAGACCCTGTGGACGCTACACTAAATACATTAAAAAAAAAAAAAAAAGCACAATTTGTCCAGCCAGTAACCATGGCCAATGACGTGACTTTAAAGCGTGAACGTACGATAAAGCTGGTGCCTAGAGGAAGCAGCAGCATGACCATTTGACCCGTAATTACATTTCCACTTTTTAAAGTTAGGCTGGGGTATAGGACTGTTACTTGGGTTGAAAATATGTTAACTGAAAACTACAAATGGGATCAAAGTCCGAGGAGCGCGTCCCTCCTTGCCTGCTTGCTTTGAGTATTTTTTTTCTATAGGTGAAGTTGTGGAATATTTAATAAAACAAGTATGACTGTGACTCTGTGGAAGCCCATCTGTGATAAATTAAATATAGTAGGGCTTTGTGTAAAGGTGTGCATTTCTCCTCGAGAAAAAAAAAAAAAAGACTTTGAATAGCATACTCATCTGCTTAAGACCCATAATAGCTGTTTCCTTCTTGTTACCTTAGACTTTTCTAGAATATGATGTTTCTTCATGCTCAATTATTTACTAAAAGCAAAACAAAACAGTCAACTTTCTCAGTGTACTTTTCCATCACTATAATCTCAGTTTCTTTGCTCCTTTTAAGCTTGTAAAATATTGCCTTGGAGGTCCCGTGATCTTCAATTTCTTTTACAGTTCCAGTTTCTATTCTAAGGACTTTTCAAGTTACCTGAGCGGGTTGGAACCAATGCTTGCGCTGTGCGTGATCATTTCATTTACATTAGCTCTGGAAATTCACGCTGAAACAAAGTCCAAAGTAGATGTATGCACAAGAAGCAAATAATCCACTAATTTAGTTCCTAAAATAAATTTGTTTCCATTTTTCACTATTTTGTTTTGTTTTGTTGTTATTCCCACAATGTAAGCACTTCAGGTACGCTTAGCCCCACAGTTACCTTAACACTAAAAACTCTAGGCATTGACAATAATTATGAAGCTCCAATGCTATCCGGTGCTCTGCTAAATAGCTGTTCAATTAAACCTAAAGACAGAAATATTTACTTCATTGATACAGAAATAATATTTTTCAACTAGTTGTTTTATGTCAATGTTAAAATAGTGAGCAAGAATGCCTCTAAAGCACTTCAAATTTATTATGCTTGAACAAAGGTTTTATGAAAAACTGATTTGGTACTACTATAACCCTAAGCTTGTGCTTTTCCTATGGGAAAAAAAAAAAAAAAAAAGAACACAGTTATGGAAGTCATATTTGGAGGCAAATATTCAAAACTCTATACACATATACCCCACAGGCATTTATTTATTTATTTATTTGGTTGGTTGGTTGGTTGGTTGTTTATTATTTTTTGCAGAACCAGGGTTTGAACTCAGGCCCCTGAGTCTGCCAGGAGGCAAGCGTCTATTTTACTGAGCTACCTCCCCAGCCCCTCTCCAAAGGCTTTTGATTGTAATTGTGCAGTGCTTCTTTAGGGCCTAGGTGGAAAGCCTCCTAATTTGTAGCCCAAGAAATTTCTGGATCTTCAGCAAAATCTTAATGCTAGTAAATAGTAGAAGGTCCGAATTCTCTTGCCTTGCCTCATTTATGTTTAATGGTTCTTAACTATATTTAATCATCCTGCAAAATGAGATTTTTGAAAATTTTATTTTATTTTATTTTATTTTATTTTATTTTAAAAAGTAAAAATAAGAGCAAAAGCAAATAGCAGAAACAAAGACAGAAAGAGGGTGATATACAACAAAACACATGTCAGATTTTCAAAACAAGAATAGCTGATTAACAATGATTTATCTATTAACAATGTAGTATCTATTTTTATTGTCAAATCTGTTGCTCAGATGAACAACTTATAATTATGCAAGACTGAACAAATAAATGACTACTACTACTTGTTTTTCAAGAAACCTTTTCTTTTTTTTTTTTTTTTTTTTTTTTTTTTTTTTTTTTTTTTTTTTTTTTTTTTTTTTTTTTTTTTTTTGTCTTTTTAGACTGTTTTTGGGCTGGCAAAATAGCTCAGTGGTCTAAAGCATGTGCTTAGGCAAGTTTAGGCACCACAGGGACCTAGGTTTGATTCCCAGCACCACATACTGTGCCAGCCCTACCCCCAGGGTGGGCTGAGCAGGCTGTAAGATAAAGAAAGAAAGAGAGAGAGAGAGAGAGAGAGAGAGAGAGAGAGAGAGAGAGAGAAACTATTTTTAATTTTTTTAAAAGACAGTATAATAATAATTGATAAGTTATGAGAGGCACCCAATCATGGTTTTGTATTACACACTGCTGTCCTCGCTGTAGCTGCTTAGTTCACAGATAGCAGCATACAGAGTTAGTCAAGGTGAGAATTCTACACATTAACTGCTATGGTAAAAAGAACTGTTGGAGTGGGTGGTAAGACAGCTCAGGGGTATAAAGTACCTGCTTAGACAAGCGTAGGCAATCACAGGGACCGTGGTTCGATCCCAGCACTACGTGCTGCACCAGCCTCACCTCTAGGGCAGGCTGAGCCAGCCATAATATAAATAAATAAAGTTAAAAAAAAAAAAAAAAAAAAAAAAAAAAAAAAAAAAAAAAAAAAAAAAAAAAAAAAAAAAAAAAAAAAAAAAAAAAAAAAAAAAAAAAAAAACCTGCTGGAAATTCTTAGCACAATCACCTCAGCCATCCTGTATATACACCTGCATGTTTTCTCCCTTTTTTCTATCTTTTCTCCTTTCTCTCATCTTCCTTGTTTAATCTTAGAGCTCAGTTTCTTTCTGTTTTACTCTATCCATTACATCTTTAAGATTTGATTTCTCCTCTCAGCTTATCATGCATTATCACTCCACATCTAAAAGTGGTGAGGCGGCACAGGCCCACAGCCCAAGCACTCTAAGAGGCTGAGGCAGGAGGATCACAAGGTCAAGTCCATCCCAGAGAATGTACCAAATTAGTAAGACCGGGTCCCAAAATAATTTAACTAAATAAATAGGACTAGAGATGTAGCTCAATGCAATGATCCTGGGTTCAATCCCCAGCACTGGAAAACAAAGCAAAAATCATATACTCCTTTATCCACCTTTTCTAAAGAGAATAAAATGTATATAACTAGTAGCGTATGAATAAATGTAAAACTAAGTATGCTTTTACATGTAGAAAAAATAAATTAAGTTAAAAATAATGTTTCTAGAAATGGCTTTCTAAGATTTAAACCTACCCTTTCTAAAACAAACAAGATTAAGTATTTCTTTATTATAAACATATTTCTATTTATAGCATTGATTTTGTGTTGCACACACTTACATAAATTCTATATAGCTTCAGCAAACAACGTATTCCCCATGTTTTTCTTAGCCACGGATATACTAACGTCGAATGCTTAAAATGCACCACTAGAGGTCCGATTGCACCCTCTACTGTCCGAATTTTCCATTCCAGACTGAGCAGAACACGGCACGCTGCCTTAGCACAGACATCAAAAAGTAACAGAAGGTACAGCGCTTCCCTTGCACGTCCATGGGAGTTACTCAAAAGACTAAAATCTATTTGCCAAAGTTCATTTCCAGAAACAAAAGTTTGCCATTTATATAGTTACTTGTACTACCCTGATTTTTAAAATGACTTGAAGTAATGAAACATGAAAAATTTTTTAACTTGCTGAAAAGAAATGATACCATATCATATTTTAACATTCATACAAATAGGTAGAAGTATCAACTCATTCAAGACAAAAACTTGCCAGGCATGGTGGCACACACCTGTAATCCCAGCACTTGGGAGGCTGAGGCAGGAGGATCGGTGCAAGTTCGAGACCAGCCTGGGCTACAAAAGTGAGCTCAAGGCCAGCCTGAACTGCATAGTGAGACCCCGTCTCAAAAAGACCAAAAAAAAAAAAAGACAAAAACTGGCATATTTTTTGTAATACTATAACACATTTGTCCAGTCATTTAAGTCATAAATGAGAAAACAATGTCCTCTAAAGCAGCACTTCAAAATTTTAGAAACTTAGGTTTTCAGTGACTTCTGTAATTGTCATAATTTAAGATACTACTATGAGTCAAATTTTGTGAGCTATTATTTTACCTCTGCTTTTTCTTCTTAAATGAAAGCTGATTGTTTTTTTTTGTTTGTTTTGTTTTTTGTCTTTTTGAGACAGGGTCTCGCTATGCAGTTGAGGCTGGTCCTGAGCTCACTTTTGTAGCCCAGGCTGGTCTCGAACTCGCACCAATCCTCCTGCCTCAGCCTCCCGAGTGCTGGGATTACAGGCGTGAGCCACCACGTCCGGCTAGAAAGCTGATTGTTTTGAATCCAGAGCAATATTTTTCTTTTGGCAATCCTGGGGATTTAACCCAGGGCCTTCATGCTGAGCTACATCCACAGCTGTTTTCTGAGACAGGGTTTTGTGAAGTTGCCAAGGTGAGGCGTGACCTGCCTCAGCCTCCCAAGTGCTGGGTTCTAGGTGTGTGTCACCATACCCAGCACAACGAAGAATAAGAGGATATCAGAGATTGGGCCCATGAGAGAGCTCAGCAGTCTAAAACACCTGCTTAGGCAAGCTTAGGTAAGCGCAGGGACGGCAGTTCAATCCCCGGCACCACATCCTGTGCCAACCCAGCCCCAGGCTGGCAGAGCTGACCACACACACACACACACACACAAAGATGGCACCAGAGAATAAATTAGTATAAACAGAGTATACATTCTAATTAATAAATAAATATTATCTGACTGAATGAATGTACAACTACATATTTTCATCTTCATAAAGATAATTGTTATGTAAATAAGAGAAAACCTAACAGAAAAAGAAATGGGCCATAAACTAAGTATAATCTAAAAGAAAACTAGGGCACATCCACTAAATACTAACATTTTAAGGAAAATAAACACCATCAGAAATTTTAGAATGGAAGGATTAATTTAGAAAATCTTAAGATAAAAGTACATACATATGCTACTTGACTTATAATCAATGTGACACTTTGCAAGCTATGGTCTTTTCAATAAATGGCACTACCTCAGCTAAATATTCATCAATAAATAAAGTGAACTTTGTGGGCTTATACCATAGACATTCATTTCCAGGTAAATTAAGGCCCTAAATATGAGCATTAAAATAATAAAACTCTTCAAAAGCTAAAAGGGGACAGTGTGTGCATTAATTTTGAGTAATGTAAGGATATCTGAAAAAAAGAAGAGGAAAGGATACTTCCTAAGGAAAACCATTGCTGAAATGGGCCACCTTAAAATTATGAAATTTTGACAAAAAAAACGACATAATGTACAACATCATGGGTGACTTTTATTCCAGAATATGGTGGGGTACAGCTATAATCCCAGCTTCTTGGAAGCTGAGATGGGAGAATCTCAGTACAGCCCGCAACTTAGTCAGAGCCTGCCCCAAAAAGACTTTGGAATGCTCTTATCACATTCCAAAGAGATTTATTAGAACATCAATGATGGATGGAAAATACCAATTCCAAGTTAAGCCTAAGATGTTTAATACTCAGAAAAACACTGATATTGAGCTCAAGCTCCCATGTTTTAGAGTAATAGTATCACTAAGCTTTTCTTTTTGGAGGACTAAGAATATAAGTTTACAGACCAAAATTTAGAGAAAAAGAGGGCTATGAGGATAGCCAATATTTTGGCCCTAACTCTTCAAGGTCAGTGAGGACTTAGGACAGAATAGAACCTGTGCTGTAACATCCTATAACTCAGTAGTTTACCAAATTTTCTGTTCAAGGAGATTAGAGGACCACAGAGGAAAGGGATTGAAGATATACAGTGTGCCTAGGGAGAGTCACCTAGAGAGAAAACATTCTCTCAGGCTTTCACAGAAAGCAAACTGGTCAAGCAATGGCTGTGACTCATCCAGATGGCTGACACTGACAACAGTTCTACAAAGCACTGTACATGGTTCCAAAGTAAATCCTGAGGGGATTTGACTGACCTTGGGAGATACAAAAACTGCATGTTTTGTTATACAGGTCTTGCTTTAACTTGCCCTTAACCACCCAGCAGAAAAATTTAAATGTTATGGTAATTTAGTATGCTGAGCTGTAAAAGGCTTAAATCAACAGCTTCCAACATTACTGGTTTCACAAATAACCCACTACAACTATGGAACATTTGACTATGTATACAACTACCTTCTCTTAGATCAAAGAGAAGAAATCTATTATACCAATAACCATTAGAAAATTTATCATGTCTACCCCTGTGCTCTGTATAACTACAACGAGAACGACAATTATTGGGAATGTACTGCTAATGTGTTTTGAAACTGTCACATTGTAATGTCTTATTACAAGAAAAGTAGTAAAAATAAAAATAAATTTAAAAAGATCCAGGAATTAGTGGAATGATGGAACACTTGCCTAGCATATATCAGGCCCTGGGTCCAATTCCCATTACAAGAAAGGAGAAGAGATAAAAGACAGAGAGAAAGATAGGAAGAGAAGAAAGAGAAAGAAAGAAAATAAATCACCAAGTGGAAATATATAATTTTTAGTATAGATTTAACCAAAAAAGAGGTTTATATGCAAACTATATTTAAAATTCCTGAAACTCAGAAGACAACTCTCTAGGTAAATGTGCAAAAAGATATTTAAGTAGACACAAGACATATGCAAAATTATTTTATCATTCATGAAGCAAATGTAAATTTAAACCACAACTTCACAGACTAAAAGACTACAAAATTTGTATAATGAATAGTAATAAATGTTCGCTGGTAGAAAATGGCACTTTTGTGGGAATATATGAATTGAGATAAGTACTTCAGGAAACCTAGGAGACCGTATCCACTTAACTATGATAATCTCATATTCTAACGACTCAAATTCAAAGGACAGATTCAAGAAAAATGCCTACATTTTATTAACAAATTATGTGTCTGGGGCTGCCGAGATAGATCAGTAGAGTACACAGCTGTTTAGGCAAGTGCAGGGGCTAGGGTTCAATCCCCAGGGCTACATGCCAAGCTGGCCCTGCCCCTGTGCTCCCTGAGCCTGCCACCAAGGCCAGGCATGGAGGCTCATGCATGTAATCCCAGCACTGGGGAGGCTGAAAACAGGAGGATCACTATGAGTCCAAGCTGCATAGTGAGACCATGTGCAAAAAACAATAAAGAACAGAAAAAAGTTATGTGTCTAAAAATATTTGTGGTAACACCACTCATAATACACTGGCAACAAAAACGATATTAGAACAGATATGTATATTGCATACTCAGACAATAAAGATAAGTGAATAAAGCCATGTGCCACAATGCCTTCAAAACTCACAAAAGTCATATAGAAAAGAACACATACTGCAGGAACTAAAAAATATTTGTAATATATGTGCGATGAGACCTTTGGGGAGGGAAGCATAGAAACCAGGCAGTGGCATAAGGGTGGCTTGGGAGTCCTGCAGAAGTTCCAGTTCTTGGCCTCTGTCCTGTGTGACGGTTACAGTGAGCTTCAACTGCAGTGGCTTTCGGACCTGCCCGGGCATTGAGGAAGCACACTGTGGGTTGTCATGTGGGTCAGGGGTGTGGCTCTGGGATCTGTGCCTGTTCTCCTTCCTGTCCACCATGACCTAAGCATCTTGACCCCAATATGAGCTTCTGTCACCCTGCTTCTGCCTCTGAACCAGCTGACCATGGGCAGAGGCCACGATCCAAATGAGAGCTCTACTGCTTCCGTTGTGGGTGGCCAACAATCCTGCCCAGCAATGAGGAAGCCCATGGGGACGGCTGGAGTGTGTAAGAACCCATGGAAACACCCATGATGTATAAGCTTTCATTTATGTCTTTTATAATTAATGAAGCTTAACATAAGTACCTCTGCAGTGTTGGCCCTGCCCCTGAGGTGCACTGAGATGATGACTGAGACTAGGTCTGGTGGTGCACCTCTAATCCCAGCACTTGGAAACAGGCAGATCACTACGAGTCTGGTCTGGGTAGTAAGACCCTGTAGACCCTGTACTAAGTACTCAAAAATAAACAAATAAACAAAACAGAAGCTGTTTCCAATGATCAGGGCTTCAAGTCCTATCTTCCATCAAATAGTCTTATTATTCAATCACCTATTATAATTTGAGAAGTACAAAGAACAATAATTAGGAAGATGACCTGTTTTCAGCAAGGTAGACTGGTGTGCGTCATGATGAGCAGGTGCATAAATTAGAGATTTCAAAACTAGCTCAATTTATTAGATCTTAAATGTTTTGACAAAAGCTTAAAACTGTATGTAACTTGAATATAATTATTATGTACATATGTTCAGCAAACCTGGAAGAAACTTTTAGTAGAAAAGTATAATAAAGGGCAGAGGGATAAGACAAGACTTGAAGACAAAGAGAAAGAAGATGTTTTGGACAGGCATGGGAGGAGCATGAAGTTATAACATGGAGAAAACAGACGTGGCTTCAGGCGTCCATTGGATAGGTGTGAGGACCCAGGAGTGCAGATGAGTGTGTGAGGGGAAAGCAGCTGAGACGGTGTGCTGTGGTGTGTTTCTAGTTGTCCCCCAAGGCCTCATGAAAGTCACGGGGTGGACCTACTTCTAGAGTTTGTGATTAACTCACAATCCGCTGGGATCATGGGTCAGAGTACTGCTAGGATTATGGGTGTGAGTGTTACACCCAGCCTGGGGTGGAGAGCCTGCATATAACATAAGAGAGACAGAGAGACAGACTTGCTCTCTGTAGCTATTGTCACCACTACTACATTTGCTCTCTGCTCTTTGCCCCTGCCATGAATTCTGCTCTCTGCCATGCGCCACTCTGCCTTGGAGCTGGCCAAGTGTGGACTGAAGCCTCCAGCAAGTGTGAGCTAAATAAATGTTGCTCCCCCTCATTTCAGGTGTCAGGTATTTGTCCCACCAAGCAGACAAGAGTAACGGAGACAACGTGGACGAGGATCCTAAGAGGCCACCCGGACAGCGTCGGCGTGTCACACTCAGGAAGGTAGAGGCAGCCCCAGCTCTGAATAGAGAAGTAGCATGATCAAGGCAGGGATTTAGGGAAATTAATTCCACAGCATGGTGTCAAATGATTGGTGATTGAAAAGACCCAGGCCAAGGAGCCCAGTTAACAAGCTGCTGCACTGCTGACCGTCTGAGTCTAATTAGGATGGGAGACTGGCGATGGAATAAAGGAGCCATAGCCGAGGATAGCTGCTTCAAACATCATTCACTCGTCAACATCAGTGTTAATTGCTTCTATAGTAAACAAGCATTCCCAAGTAATCATTTTGCAAACTGCTGCATCTGTGAACTATAAACAGAGATCATGCACCTGCATAATCAGGTGTGATGTTTTAAGAAAACTGATTTTTCTTATTGAGAGTCACTCCTAGGTACACAAACTTGACAGAGGAAGGGCTCCTCTATGCCTTCTCTCAACATAACACCTGTCTAGTCACTGTCAGAGCACAGGTGAGAATCATAGGAGAGCTACTAAGTGAGCCCCCATATGTGTAACCCCTTCCCTACTCAGAAGGCCGTCAGAGCAACTTCCACCCTTGACAGCACCTGGGCCAGTGCCCAAGGCTCAGGGCATTTCCTTCTGTTCCCCATTAAGCTATTCTAGCTAGAGTGTTTAAAGGTGTTGATTATTTGCTGGATGACTGAGTCAGCTCAGGCTTTCCACCCCAGCACTTTTTGGAAGGAGGATTTTTATTGGCTGTGCCACCCACATAAGGCTACAATGACAATTAAAAGAAAGTCAATTGGGCCCGGCAGGATGGCTCAGTGGTCTAAAGCGCCTGCTTGGGAAAGCTTGGGCGGCTTCAGGAACCGCGGTTAGATCCCCGGCACCACATGCTGCGCCAGCCCTGCCCTCGGGGCGGGCTGAGCCGGCCATAAAAAAATGAGTGAATGAACAAACAAAGGTTCTGAAACAAGAAAAATAAATAAATAAATAAATAAAATTAAAAAAAAGAAAGTCAATTTAACTTCATTCTTAATGATCCAGGAGGCTTCCCCTAGAGTTCTGGCACCAAATTTCTTGGATTAGAACATCTATTTCATCACATACACACATATACATACATACATACACACACACACACACACACACACACACACACACTAATTTAGATAATTATATATACTGTGAAATCCTCTGCCAATATTTGATTTTTGTCCAAATAAGTATTGAATTTAGAAAAACTTCGAAGAAATCACTCGAAGGAATTGTGTTTATACTTTATTCTTCTATCTGCTAGCTTTGTAACTCTCTTGACATCTTTAATATAATTGCACTTAAAACACAGGAGACACAGGAGAGGAAAATATTCCTCAAAGACAGAATCTCTGTGGACTACTTATTTCCCAACAACTACTAAATGGAGAAATGAACGTGTATGTCAGATTTAGGTCAAGATAGTGCTGGTTAGTTCAAAATGAGAAGGTTTCTCATGTCTAGGAATTATCAAAAGTTCTAGCCTGAAGAGACACAGTAAGATATTTCCAATTAGAAAAAAGAAAACTTTTAAAATAAATGCTGATTCCACATGCATTCTTCTGTGTATAGCTAGTTACATTATTTTTACTGTACTTAAGCAGGAAAACTGTAGGTTGGACTCAACATAAAAGCCCACATTAAAGAAACAGTTATAAATAACCTCACTTCACCAAGAGGCTAAGAAGACTCAGCTGCCAATTCACTAAGCCACAAACCACCAACTTTTCCAAATTTCAGTTCTATGATGTCTCAATATATTGAAATTTTTTTAAATTAACATAACTACTGACAGCTATCATATTGTGTGGTCCTCCAAATATGGAATGTAAACTACACTGTCCTGTAGTTTGATCTTTTCTATAAATTACTTAGATTTTAAACCAGTGGGCATAACTTTTTCCTTTAAAAAATAATGACCTTTTCCTTACTTGTGAAGATGACAATCTAGTCATCATGTTATTAAGTGGAAAGGACCCTATACGAATGCATGGGAGGTTATTAGGAGTGGATTAAGGATATGGTGTTCAGGAAGAGCATTTCTGAAGATGGGAATGCTCTGAGATGCATTCCCAGTGACGGAGATCACTAAGAAGAGCCAGCCATATACTTTCCACATGACTTCAATTTGCCAGAATAAGCCCAGTGGCAAAAAAAAAAAAAAGAACCCTGTCTTACAGTTACATTAAGTGTCATCGCATTTTTATGTGGAGAGTAGCTGTCACCATATAGCTATTACTATATAAGCATGATAATGACTGCTTGTACTCATGAGTTAGAGGTAGGATAAGGCAGAGAATGATTATGATAAAGCAACTGTAATCACTTTAAATATTGCTGACTAGTTATCCAATAAAAGTCAACAAAGACCTATCCATCTGGTAGCTCAAACTTTTTTCTACCTAATACCAAACAAAATGGGAAAAGTAACTCGAGGATAAATTTGTTCTCACAGGGCAAAACCCCTGAAGTGAATATGGAAATAATATTGATTAAGCACTCAAGGTGGAACCAGCTTTAGATCAAGCAACCATCTCTGGCGAGCACGTGTTCTCTGCCATTGGAGCTGCTGTCAACTCGTCACACCACGCACCAAGTCCAACCAACAGAGCTGGGACCGAGGCGAGGTGACAGGAAGACAGATGAGCACACTTTCACTCTAAATCATTTTTCTGCATTCAGTACTGTATTTGGAGAATTTCCTTCCAAAAGCTTTTGACTAAGGAGAAAGGCAAAAAGAATTTGGACACATCTGTTTATGTAGTCAAGAAAAGCATATGCCACCTGGACACTGGCCCATGGGAAAGTCTGTGCAGCTCAATCCAACCCACCAAACACTCTTCATTTATTAATAAGAAAATCCCAGGTTAGATTCTTGCCAGGAGATGTTTTCAATTCCCAAAACTGTCATTGGCCATATTTTAGATGTGATTTACTCCCCTTGTTGCGGAAAAATAATAAATGACCAAAAATCTAACACTAGCAGCGAAATTTGAACTACGGTAAAAAATGTAAATCTACTTATTGAACTTGTTCTTAGAAACAATCAAATTTCATAAAACGCACTTATTTTTATTTGCTCTGTATTATGAAGTCCACGTGAATTTTATTATAAGCTGTTTCCCAATGATGCTGTAAGTATGCATAATTCATAAGTCCTACATCTGATTTTTCTACCAATAGCAACTTATATTTTAACTATTGTTTATTACTTACCAAAGCATTTTCAAGTCCTGTAATTTATTCTTCTCAATTAGCTAGAGTTCATCTTCCTTCATGATCATAACACATTGGACTGCTTTCTCTTGGGCTTCAGAATGTGTCAATTTAAAGATTTTATGTAACCATGGCAGTTTTACAACGTAGATTAAATGATGTTTGTTCTTCCTATATGATGTTAATCAATCCTGAAGAATATTAAGGGAAGTAGTTTTTATTTTATCATATATTTAGAGTATAAATTTTGGACATGAACCTAAAACTGATATAAACATGTCCATCACATTTTTTAAAAAAAAAACTAACATCCATTTACAACTAAGCCAAATGTACGCTTATTAATAGAGGCACTTGGAGTCATAAGATCCACTGGGATTTCTTTGGGGGGGGAAGAATAGAAGTGATTTCTAAGTGATTAGAATGATGATTAGCAAGAAGCCAAGTGGGAATACACTTTAAATAAAGCAATGGGGTCAGGTGATCTTCACCATATGTAGCAAGCATGCGCAGTGGAGAAAGGATGATGGCATCCACAAGTGGCGCTGAACAACTGAACACACACAAGCAAAATGATGATCTTGGACCTCTGTCTCACAACACATGCAAAACTTAACTTGAAATGGCTTAAAGACTTAATGTAAATTATGAAATAATGGAAAGGTGAAAACATAGGGAAAACGTCTGTGACATCGGCTTTATCAATGATTTCTTAGACATATCATCAGAAACACATGCAACAAAAGTGAAAGAAACAGACAAGTAAAATTCCATGAACTACAAGGTTTTACAAACACACAACAGAGTAAAAAGAAAATATATGAAATGGGAAAATATTTCAAACTGTATGTCTAATAAAAAGATCAATGTCTGAAATACTTAAGAAATTTCCACAACTTTATAGCAGAAAAAAAGATAGCCTAATTTAAGAATGTGCAAAGATATGAAAAGGTATTTCTATTAGGATGATATACACAGGCTGGTGATATAGCTCAGTGGCATAAAGGCCTGTGTGGCAAGGTTTGAAGTTCAATTCCCAGTGCCACAGGAAGAAGGAGGAGGAGGAAGAGGAGGAGAAGGAAGAGAAAGAAGAAGAAGATGATAATGAAGAAGAAGAAGAAGAAGAAGAAGAAGAAGAAGAAGAAGAAGAAGAAGAAGAAGAAGAAGAAAAAGAAGAAGAGGAGGAGGAGGACGAGGAGGAGGAGGAGGAAGAGGAAGAGGAAGAGAAAGAGGAAGAGGAGGAGGAGGAGGAGGAGGAGGAGGCATACAAATAGCCAACAAGTTTATGAATCACTAACAACTCAGTATCACTAATAACCAGTAAAAAACTAAAGCCACAAGTAGGTAGCACATCATTCCTACTAGAATGGATTTTTTTTAAAGATAGGAGTTAGATAGGATGTGAAGAAACTGGATTCATTGTATACTGACTTCATCCAGCCACTATGGAGAACAGTAAGGAGGTCCCTTAAAAAACTAAAAATAAAATCACTATGTGATCCAATAATTCCACTTCTGGGTATGTATCTAGACAAACCAAATCAGGATCTCAGAGAGGCAGCTATAGGTTCACATTCATTGCACTGTCGTTTATTTTTTTAATTTTACATATTTAGCACAGGGTCTCACTACACAGCTCAGGATCATAGTGATCCTCCTGTCTCAGCCTCCCCAATGGTGGGATTACAGGCACGCGCCACCATGCCCAGTTTTGATGGCTGGCACAGTACATCCAAGATTCCAGGGCTGGCACAGCAGTGGTATTCGGGATTGTACCCAGGTTCTTTTGGGTGCCAGGCAGGCACTTAGACCACTGAACTCTCTCCCCAACCCTCACTGCACTGTGATTTACAGTAGAAGACAAGCAACCATCTATATGCCCATGGATGGATGAATGAACAAAGAAAATACGGTATAGGCATTCAGTGGAATCTTATTTCTCCTTAAAGAAATTCTGGCACTTGCAACAACATGGATAAGCTCAGAGAGCACTGAACTACCTGAAATAAACCAGGCACTAGAAGCTCAGTTCCACAGAATCCTATTTATGTGAGGAATCTGAAATAGTCAAAGCCATAGAAACCTAGATTAGCATGGTGGGGGCCAGGAGCTGGCAGAAAGGGTTATAGCGATGGTACCAGCCTGAGGGTACAACGTTTCACTTATGCAAATGAACAATATCTACTTTACTGCATATTGTTAACAGTTAACACTTTTATACCCATATACTTGAAAGTTCGCTAAAGATAAATGCACTTAAAATAAATAAAATAATGGCATATGTTAATGATTTGAAGAAGGAATACGTAGCCTAGAAGCAATTTTGTGCTGTGAAATGGAGACTACAAGAATATGTTAGGCAGCACTCGGGAGGCTGAGGCAGGAGGATCGGTATGAGTTCAAGACCAGCCTGGGCTACAAAAGTGAGCTCAAGGCCAGCCTCAACTGGATAGTGAGACCCTGTCTCAAAAAGACAAAAAAAAAAAAAAAAAAAAAAAAAAAAAAAAAAAAAAAAAAAAAAAAAAAAAAAAAATGTTAGGAAGGAGAGATCAGACTGCCTGAGGGAAGCTGTTGGCAGAGGATCGCCCATGACTTGAATTTAGTGACAGGTACAGACATGCGGGGCCAGCCAAATAGTACAGCGGATTAAAGCGCCTGCAAGCAGGGGCCAGGGGTTTGATCCCCAGGCCTGCTGTACCAGCCCCACCCCCGGGGGACACTGAGATGGCAACTGATACTGGGTGTGGTGGTGCACCCCTGTAATCCCAGCTCTTGGGAGGCTGTAAACAGAAGGATCACTTCAAGTCCCAATCTATCAGTGAGACCCTGAACACCCTGTAGGCCCTTCCATGAAATACATAAAAAAAAAAGAAAGGGAGAGAGGGAGAGAGGAAGGGAGGGAGGAAAGGAGGGAAGAAGAAAGGAAGAGAGGAAGGAAGGAAGGAAGGAAGGAAGGAAGGAAGGAAGGTCTTTCTAAACACTTCTATAAATGCAACAGAGGTGATGACCTGAGCCCTGATTCTCTGAAGCTCACAATCTGTCCCTGTACAATTGATCTAGGATGCTCATGCCACGTATATAGGTACTTTTGAATTTTAATGTTCATAAATCAAGAACTATATTATTACACAGCAAAATCTTAACTATTTTGAAATATGTGATACACAAAAAATCCATACAAATTATAATCAGTAAGCATCTTGTGCCTTATGAGTGAGATAATGTAAAGGACATTATTGAGTGATTAATGTGCAAAAGAGGCAGAACTTTCATTATTATTAGTGGCAGCAGCAAATAACACATTTATATACTTTCCTATACAGTGGTTTAGAGTATAAAAATTAAATCAAGCTGGGAGATAATTTTGACCATCTGGAAACTTTGTATTTACATTACATCAGAGGAGAGATGCAGGATCCAAACATATATAAGTAAACATCATTCTGAAAAGAGCAGCAAAATTTTAAAAATGGCATACAGGGAGAGAATAATTCACCAAAATTGGTTTTCTGACTCAAATACTCTACATTAAAATTTTTTTCTCCATTATCCTACAGCATCATCAATTACAAAAGCCCACACCACTGTCCACACTCACATGACAGTTATGGACTGCAGTTTATGCACATTTCTAAGGGAGATACTCACAAATGCACTACATCTGTCTTTTTCCACACATACTGTAAATTTATACTTCCATATACACCTGAAATCAAGTCCAGTCACACAACTCTCTTTAGCTAATAAAAATGAGGGAGAGCGACACCCAACATTTCTCGGCAGAAGCACTCAGTGGCTACTCTTGGGGCAGCAGCTTTCTTCCCCATCAAGAAAAAGATGCTGGAAAGGGACTTGTCCCTTCAGAGCTGCTGCAGGCTTTGACATGAGTGGGTAGAGCGCTAGCCATCTCACAGTGCAGACCAGTAAGCAATAAAGCTTTCCCAGTGTTAAGACCCTCAGGACTAGGGACTATCCATTACTACACTCAAGCCTTGCCTGAGGGATGGATGTGAAAAGGTGTTGTTCCACTACTGTAAACCTGTAAAACCATGCAGAAATGTAAAGGCCATATTTCATCTCTTAGATTGACTTTATTTTTCTCAGTTCAGTCACACCATGCAAGGGATACACATACCACTAAAATAAATTAATTAGCACTGATTGCCACCTGCCTGTCCTAAATTACTACTTTTCTGGCCAACACTGATTTGCAAGAATGATCGTAACTAGCTGGATACTTGGGCTTTCAGTATCTTGAACAAAATCGAATAGACCCCAGCTAAGGTAATGCAAGTAACTTTCCACTGAAGAATCCACATGAAGCTTGGGACCTCCAAAAGGCAGAGGAGGGTCTGATGGCACCATTCATTCAAAAGTTAAATCATATGAACTCAGATTTATTTAAATTTTTTGGAGGACAGATAAAGAATTATTTGATGAGTGTCAATCAGCATGTGGTCCCAGAAACATAAAGAGTGATGAGCAACTGCGGTGATTGGAAAGTGTATGATATTTTCTAAAGAATCCACCAATATCTCAGGTCCTAAAGTCATGGAGCACTAAGGTTCAGGGCTGTTACATGCCCTTTCTTCTGATTTTTTTTTTTTTTTTTTTTTTTTTTTGGTAGAGGTGGAGAATGGATGGATACATACAGATGAGCCTTTATGTGCAATCTGTCAAGTCTTAAAAGTTACTAATTTTTTTAAGAAACCAGGACTACACAAAATAAACATGTAAGTTCAATTCAGGTTATAAATCAATACCATATCATTTATAGCCATCTTTCAAAAAAAGTTGACCCCACCTATCCAACAACCTATCAAACACAATCAGTCGGGCGGCACCACAGATTCTATAGTATGCGCCAGCCAGAAAAGAAGTTAAGTATCTTGTAATAACTATTTCATTTTCCCCTCCCAAGAACCCCATAAGGACACAAAAAAAATTGAACCTGCAAACTTGCTGGAAGGACAACAGAAGTAGCCGCGTTGGGACATGTCCCAGCCTCCTGGTCATCATTCTCTCTCTTCTTTTAACATTGCAAAAGTATGCATCCCAGGCTCACCTTGGGGCTGCCTCCTTTGGCCAATACCAACTGAAAGACCAATAAAGGACTCCAAAGGGGACACACCTGACATTCCACAAGAGAAAATACTTCTTTCCTTTCCCTTATTTCTTCACTTAGACATCTGCACTTTCAGAAAGAATTTTACATCGCTATGTCATTCCATCAAAAATTTCACTAAGGGAGCATAGTGTTTCCAGTTGCGTTCTGAGCACGTGATTCACAGCTCCGACTCAGCAGTCTGTCATTCCCGATGAAAGCACACTCTGAGCCCACCCCAGGACCAGAACTGCTGACAAGAGGCAGGGATTGTCCCACAGTAACAAGAGCATTTACTATTCCCCAAGTTTCCTTCCCAACAGTCTACAAAGATCTGCCATGCCTAATAGTGGTTTGGGCTCTTGGGCAGGGTTGACACACGTATTCCACCCATGTGCTTAGACTGCCAACCACCCCCCCTCAGGTTGGATATTGGAACATTTTTCATTTCCTCTTGTTTGACAGCTTCTCTGTGTGTAGTGAACCTTGAAGCAGCCTTTGCTTAAGACCTGTGGTCTTTCTGCAAAAGCGATAGCTCAAGCTTGTGCAAAGAAGAGGTGCTGCTGAAGCTGAAGCCAAAATCATTTTTCTTTCTCAGGAAATATTTAGCTCCAATTCTCTGACAATAACATGATTTTCATCCTGATACTAACCGAGGCTTTCTGAAGCATGGAATGAAGATTTATGTGTGACACCATTTATCAACAGTATGCCCTAAGAGTGTGCCAGTGTTACCTTCTCTATTAGATTCTCTCAGAATCAAGGCCTTTGATCAACTAAAGCACTGTGGAAGGGGCTAGGATCTCAGACTGGAAATTACCACCAGCAGATTCCACCAGCAGAAGGCCACCAAAACAATTAGCTAAAGAACTAGAAGGCACTCAGTTGGTTAAAATGCTAATACCACTGTCTTCCAACCTGAGTTTGACTAACACTTTTTTATAAATGATTCTTCCATGCTGACAGTTATTTCCATGGCTTCTTTCATTCTACAAGCTTGTTGGCTTTGGCAACTGTTTTCTGAGGCTGAGTGTAGATGCTAGAGCTTCCATTGTCAAGAAAGTATCTGTTTTTCCATATATTGCTTAGTAGAGGAGTTATTTCAGCACTTATGTGGCCATATGGTGTTCTACAACATTTCCACATTAGGAATATTCATTCAAGTCATAAGAAAGAAATTAAACTATACATTTCTTGGTGATTTAAAATCATGTATTCAAATTATGCATACATTGACCCACAAGGCAATGATTAAGTCCCCTATGGCACACTGGTTTAATAGAAGTTTTGAAGCCTAAGTTATAAAGTTGATAATAATGTTAAAATATTTTTGACACATTAAGTTTATAAGAGACAAACACAAGGTTTTATAGAGATTTTGATGAACACAAGTGTGGAAACATATTATGCGCTTATGGATAAAGAAAAAAATTGAAACTATAAACAGTTCCTTTATAGTAGTACATTTAAATCTTTAAAATGTTTCCTCCACAGTAATTCTAAAATCAGAATTTTATAGTGCATTTTTATAATAAATAAAAGGTTGCCTGATAGTAGTCAATCTAAGTGCTTAGATTCAGATTTCTAGTGGTTTCTAGGGTGTGACCTGGAAGGACCTTTCAGTTACTACTGTGCAGTCCACTATTTATTTCACCAAGCAATAAAAATAAGTGAGTAAATATATCAAAAGTGTTGTAAGAGACAATTTTCTTCCAAGAATAAAAATGTCTATTTTTTAAAAAAATACAGCATACTTCCCTAACCACAGGAAGAGCTACTAAAAACTGCACTAAAATATCATCATGCAGCCTAATAATTTCCTTACTACGACACTCCCAGACATTCAGCTTCCAGAACTTCTTTTAAAAAAAAATGGGGTAATAATCAGATACTTGAATTAAATCCTGTTTTCAACATACTTCTGAAGTCTCTACCTGAAGTAAAACAACTTATTATGTCTTCCAGGATTTTTATTTTGGAGCAGAGTAGAATAATTACAAATCACCATAGAAGAGCCCACCCCCCTGGGCCCACAGAGCACAGCATGGTCAGGACACTGGGAAAGCTTAGCTTCCATCAGTGTGACCTCCACCAAGGACTGACCCGCCGCCTGCCTTCCCTGGGCAAGGGAGCCCATGAGCTCTCTGAAATAGAGAACAAAGCCCTTCTCTTTCAGTCTCCTCCAGTCCTCATCTAACAAAAATTATTTCCCTCTTCTGATGGCCAGATCAATAAAATTTTGATGTTTTAAGGTTATGTTTCTCAGGTCAAGAGTCTTCTGTTACTTTTGTAAAGGCACAAGCCCCAGAAGGAAGATGGTAGAAATGCGGGTGTTTGTCCAGGGTATGGCCTCATTAACCACATTCTGTCCATCCTCCTCTATTTCTAATTAAGAGATTTAAACCATTTTGTCATTTGCCATCGCTGAAGGAATACATTTACCAAAACTCTCCTGTGACAGTTACATCATCCACATGACTTTCCACAGCCTAGTTTCAGCATGCTTGCCCACAGACAGTCTAGCCAGGGTAAGGACTCTCGCACGCAAGGTAAGAGAGTAAGTGAGGTGGTCTTATCACGTGGGAGGATGGAAGTTTTAGAGGTTAGAGGTCTTCCGCCACCCCCCCCCCGTTACTTCAATCTGGCTTTGCATATGCATGAACTACTTAAATTATCCAGGCTTTAGTATCATGATGTCTAAAATGAAAGTAGTATTTCCTTAGCAGGATTAAATGTGTTGATGTATGTGATTTAGAAATATTTTACATAAAATAAAGTTTTGCTAGTACTGCTCAGAATGAAAAAAAAAAAAAAAAATTAAGCCAACTACCAGCCCTAGTTCAGGAGCTGTAAAGATAGTGGAGTCAACAGGAGTCTGGAGCTCTGTGTACAAGGCAATGTCTTTACTCTCCCTTTCCTAGGAGAAGTCAACATTCTTTCTATTATCCACCAAAGCAGCTGTCAGCTCAGACTACATCCCAGGTATTGTGCTATGGGATGAAGGAGGAAAGAAAATAAAGGCTGGCCTGTCATTGGGGAGGACGCAGTATGACGCTAAGTCTTTAAAGCGCCAATCAGGATGTGAGACATTGAAAATTACAAAGACTTGCTATTCTTTCCCCGTACGGTCGAGAGGAGAGACAAACAAACACTACAGGAAACTGCCATACTGTGCAACGAAATGTAGCCAAAGGATTAAATAAATCATGAAACTAAAGCAAAAAAAAAAAGGTTAACAAAGCCAATTTCAGGGAGCAAGAGGTGTAGTCATGGAAATTTTCCATACGTGGTGACATACAAGCTGAAACCTGAAAAATAAGGCTACATGGTGGCATTTGAACTGTTGGACATGAAGAGACGAACGTAGCACAGTTGTCCTATGAGATAGGAGCCCTGGCTCTGAAACCAAGCTCTTGAATCCTAGCTGCTGAGTGCTGGTGGCTGCCAGACCTCCACTGAGTCCCTCACAAGGGCTTCTCCTCAGCTGCCGAGGGAAGCCTCACCTGAAGTCGCAGGGCTCCCAGAGCAGCCCACAGCCGACGTCAGTCAGGTCAGTAATGATGTGTGGTGCGTGACTTTTTGTTGTAGCTTTTGCTGACTGCTACAACAAAATACCACTAACTGGGCAATCCATAAACAGCGGGCATTTATTTCTTACAGTGCTGGAGGCTGTGAAGTTCAAGAGCAAATCACTGGCACATTCAGGGTCAGCTGAGGGTTCACACTCTGGTTCCCAGATGGTGATCTTCTTGGCTTCTGCTTACACAGCAGAAGAGACAAGGGAGCTCTCTGTAGGACCCTGCACAAGGGGAACCACTCAGACTGCTTCAAAGCTGAGGGGCATCTAAGGATACCTGAGGATGCGACTCCGTTGTTTAGCAAACGCAGTGGCATAATCATGACTTAGCTCAGTGACATAATCATAACTTAGCTCAGATAATCACTCACGCACTGCTTATGGTACTGTGAAGAGTGTGAATACAATCTGACAACTTGTATTAGAATTATACAATAAAGACGCAGGAGAATCTTGCACTCTTGAGCTCTTGCGCTCTGGTGTTCTCTGTGCTGTCAGCTATTGTTGCTGATGTCTTGCATACCTGTGTTAGGCATTCTTTAGCCTTTGGACCTCACCCGCAAGTTTCCCTGGCCCCTGCCCCACCAGCAGGCCAACCACATACGGGGACTCATCCCTTTCAGGACGGTGTCTCTGTTAAGATCCCACTTCCCAAAGAGACCACCTCCGAAGAAGATCACACTGAGAGTCAGGACTGAACAAGGCTTTAACAGGGCTACAGTCAGTGTACAGCACACTTAGGTAGGGACTCTGAGGTGCCACCCAGGTCTAAGTCTCATGTAGTACTGGCTACAAGCTTTTTGGTGACTGTAAGTGTAGTCGGTATCTTCTTCCCTGAAAATCTGCATTCCTCTAGAGGAACTGACCTAGGAGCACCTCCCAATCAAGCTCTTGCCTACAAATCTGGAACAATATAGCATTTTTAAATATCAGAAAAACAAGTTCTGAAAGCTCCAGTAACTTGTCAGGGATGAGACAGTAGGCTCACTCAGAGAAACGAAAAGAGCTCAGTTTGAATAACCATGGAATGCTGGAGTTCTGGAAACTAATGCTAAACCATGTCTTCAAATACTCAGTAAGTCATAAGAAAGAGAAAGAAGGCAGAGATGTGGGTCAGGAGCAGAGCACTGGTCTGATGTACACTTACTCCGGTACTCACTCAAGTCTCAGCACTGGAGGAGAAAAGAATAGCATAGAAGAGTGAGACAATAAAGTAAGGCATTTCACTGAGCTAATGTTAAGTATATCCATGATCCATTAGTGATTTAGCACAATAAAGGAAAGCTATCATTAATGTGACATATTTTCTTACCAGTAAGGATATCAGGCCAAGCTTTTATCTCACTAACTCATCACTACTGATTGATATTTTATAGGTCAAAGACTAGAAAGGAATGGGAAAGTTGGGCTAAGGGGGAAAAGAGAGACACTGCTGAGACAGAGGATTCGGGTGTAGAGGTCTGAACAAACGAGGCTGCATCGACTGGCATGGCCGGAAAAGGGCCAAGTGCTCGCTCACCTTACTCCACAGGGAAGGGAACTCTGGATCGGAGCAGAGGCTGCCTCCTCCATTCCCTCAGAGCCCTGCTCAGTGACAAAGGCACTGTGATTCTAAATGACCCAGAGGGTTCAGAAAATTAGATATGAGGATTTCACTTACTATCTGAAAATAAGTCTATGGCATCCTGTGCAAGACACAATAATTGTCTAAAGCGAACCAAGATAGTTGGTGCCTCTGCTGATACTCAAGCATTTTGGCACGCCACTGTCATTCTTCCAATCAAAAAGCAGAACACGCCTCTTCCATCCCTGACTTTGAATTTGACCATTTGGTGAGACTTTCCTAGTTGACTATTAATGTAAACAATGTACTCGGGAACCTAAAATCCACGTGCACAGTGGGGCTGCTACTCTGACATTTCTGTCACCACATAAGAAAACATGCTGCACAGCCTCTACGTTCAGGACCAGGAGGTGAGAAATGTGGGAGGTGTGCCCCAGAGGGGTGCACGCTTTCAGGCAATGACACCCCTTCTTTGTCACCACAACTAGAAACAAGACCCTCCCCTGAGCCGAGCTGGACTCCAATCAACACAGCTCACATGCACAAGAGCCTCAAGTGACTGTGAACTCTTAATTATTTGAGGTGGGTGGCATTTTGGCTTTCTACAAAAGCTAGATGAGCAGTAAGACCTAGAATATATGTCAGATAGATAGATAGATAGATAGATAGATAGATAGATAGATAGATGATAGATATTCCATAGGTATAATCATTCTGTGAACCTTACACACTACCTTTGTTGCCTCGTACTTACTGACTTACCTTGTTCATTTCTTTGTACAGTTGAAACCTCAAAGCTGGAAGCAACTTTGAGTGCTCTAACCTCTAAGAGACCCCATTCAAGCTCAGCACCTCACATTATTAAGATCAGTCCAGTATATTTTATGTCCCCAATTCCTTGACATTTCAGCATCCCTAGAAGCAAAGACCTCGGCTCACCCCGCCCCCTATTCTCTGACCATGAGCCCCCACAGGTAACTGGGTAGGTGCCAACAGGAATGTGTCTCTGACCATGACACTGCACTCTGTGGTGAGGAGCGGGGAGAAACGCAGTATACGCTATATTTGCACCGCCAGTTACCAAGAAGAATGCTCTGAATACCTGTAGGTGGGCAAGAAACTGGTGGTAAGATCTACACAGCAGGCCTCGGGGCTCACTTCAGTGCTATCCAGTACAATAGTGGCTGCTAATGAATTTGTAATTTGAGAACTTTGACACCTTATAATTGTATATCTGCAACTATTCCACTATTATTTGAAATCAGTATAGACTAAAAGTCCCAACAGGAGGGAAACCATGTCTTGGTTAAAGCCTGTGAGCAGAAATAGATCTGAATATTTCCATGGAGCCGGTTTGCAACTTCTTAACAAATAAAACTAAAAATAAAAATAAAAATAAAAAAAGATTATGTGATTCTGGTCTGTAACTAAAAACAAGGATACCTATTAATTTAAAAATAAATCAGTACATTCAGAATTTTATAATTTCCTGTGGGCTCACCTCTTTCTGACAAAAGTATGATAAAACTCACATTAAAGGTATATTCCCACTAAATTTTAAAACTGGGAGTCTATTTTAATTAATTGTCTCTTGAACATATACTTTATAGAAGCAACAAAATGCTTGGAAACTAAAAATATTTGGGACTTTTCTTATTGTCCTGCAACTGTTGGT
This sequence comes from Myocastor coypus, assembly GCA_004027025.1. Taxonomy (NCBI): domain Eukaryota; kingdom Metazoa; phylum Chordata; class Mammalia; order Rodentia; family Myocastoridae; genus Myocastor; species Myocastor coypus. Next base: position 35,784 of record PVJA010011436.1, read on the forward strand.
AAAAGATCTTTCTTGTAGATATTAGGTTTTGTTTCTGTGTATCAATGTTTTTATTTTCCATTTTCTAAACTAATCCACAAGAGTTCCCCAAAGCATACCACAACACACAAAAATAGCTCACAGTGAAGAAGTAAAATTTAGAGTTAGTTTACATTAGTTGTAAGTCATTTCTCATTTCTCAGAGAAATCCTCCCGATATTTATACCTAGAGAAATCCATTCAAGAATCACAAGTGCAAGAACTTGAGGCCCTCCTCAGCGATTCCAGTTTCTCCACAGTTCTAAAGCACAAGCCACGGTGCAAGAGAATCTCCAGCACACAGTAGGTACAGTAGCGCACCTTCTTTTCCCTTTCGCTCCTTCCCTTCGTTTTCCCTAGACATGGAGCAGGAATTTCCAAACACGTCAGAGACTTGGAATTGCATTCTCTGAATGTAACCCAGGAAGCTGCAGACAAGAGCGCGCTCACACGCACTTGTTAATTAATCCCCCTCATAAGCAAACGTCCCATTTTCCTTCCCGTTGCTTCTAAGCATTTTATTCTAAAGGTCAAGAAGGAGAAAGGAAGCTCTTGATGTAAAACAGGAAGAGAGTAGACGAGTCATGCAAAGAACATTCCTCCCCCTTCCCCAATTCTTCTTTCTTGTCTCTGGTGCCCCAACCCGGGTCACTTCTCAACATTCCCTGCCTCATGAAATTCTCCCATCATTCCTCTCAGCTACTAAAAACCTGCATACCCAGATCCCAACAGCAAGCCTTCCTATAACCTTTTTGGATAGATTTTTAGTACTACCCTATACAAGGAATACTATTCTCAGCTACTTTAAAAATATACATGGTGCCGGGCGTGGTGGTGCATGCCTGTAATCCTAGCACTCTGGAGGCTGAGGCAGGAGGATCAGTGTGAGTTCGAGACCAGCCTGGGCTACAAAAGTGAGCTCAAGGCCAGCCTTAACTGCATAGCGAGACCCTGTCTCAAAAAAGACAAAAAAAAAAAAAAAAAAAAAATATATATATATATATATATATATATATATATATATATATATATATATATATACATGGTGTGCGCTTACTATCTTAAAGTAATAATAATGAAAATAGAGTTTCTTTTTTTATGAACTAGCGAGCTATATGGCTCGGTGAGCTAAATCAGTAGACAGCGCAGCATAGTAAGAAGTGCATTAAACAAAGAACAACACCACGTGTGGAAGCACACCAGCAACAATGAGGGGACACCCAGTAGCATGTCGTTGCCCTACGGTGCTTCGATATCAAAGCATAAGTTGGAATGCGATCTACGTACTCACAAGCAAACACAAGCCACCCTGTAAAAGCTGAAAATCCTTTATCCCACATGCTTGCTATTGGAAGTATTTCAGGCTTCAGAGATTCTTTTTTAATTGGGAAAGTTTGCATAGATTTTTACCAGCTGAAAATTCTTGATCTGGGGATATAGCTCAGTGGCACAGCACCTAACTAGCAAGTGCAAGGTTCTGAGTTCAATTCCTGGTACCAAAAGAAAAAAAAAAAAAAAAAAGACTTCTTAATCTAGAAATTCAAAATGCTCCAAGATCTTAAGATTTTAAGCATCATGTCTGTCTGGGAGTGTTCGAATTTCAGATTTCTATATTAGAGATACTCATTATATTAGTTTAAAGTGATGCTTCAGAAGAAGAACTAATCCGAGTTGGATGTATTATTTTATCAAAGAGAAGGCTTCCATGAAGTACTTACAGTATCACTGACTAGGATTTATTTTTGCTTAAGAAAGTGTGCTTACATGCAAACAACAGAAAGATAGGTCTGAAAATGTTGAGCACACCTGTAATCCCAGCACTTGAGAAGCTGAGGCAAGAGAACTGCTGTGAGTTAGAGGCCAACCTGGGCTTCAGAGTGAGCTCAAGGCCAGCCTGAACTATATAACAAGACCCTGTCACAAAAAGACCAAAAATAATGTTTATGGTTATTCTTCGGCAGCATGTTATACATGATATCATAAAAGAAAAACCCTGTCTACAGTTTCTAAGTGACCCACAAAGGGAATGCAGTAGTTTGATGATTTAGTAAAGAGATACTTTCATTGAAACTTTTTAAAAACACATCTGAGCAACTGCCATTTGGCAGGTGCCCACTGTGTATACAAGGCCTCTGGGCACTCAGACCAGGGAAAGACGTCTTTCCTGTGTCCTTCCATGGGCGCAGTACCCAGATGTGGACACGCAGGCAGTGCCCATGAGTGGCATTCCTGGTGACACCCCGTGGGCCGTGTCAGCTCAAGTGCTGCGAGGCAGAAGACTGCTGTCACCAAGGAGTCAAAATCCTCGGAAGAAGAGATGATCTGCCTGTTCTGGCAGAGACGGACCTTACAGGAAAGCAAGGAAGCGTGGAGAGGACAATCAGATAAAAGTTCATTATTCAGCCAAAGCATCCCGGTGCCTGGCTACCTAAAACAAACATCTGTGCTCAGCGAAACTCTATGCCTTTGTTGTTTTTCAACAAATCTGGGCTTTTGAGTCAGTTCAGGGCCTTTCTCCACTCTGGTGAAGAGCGCTGGCGCCATGACAAACACCCTTTGTCTCTTTCATCTTCACTGCAGGCCCAAACCCAGCACCCAGTCCTGAGGGGTAAGCCCACAGTTTCATTCACAATAAAGTCTGCTGGCTAACCCAGAGCTGACTCTTCTCTCCTCCTACCAGGACAAAGGTAGCCTTTGTCTTTTGTGACAGTAATACAAAACTGTTGGAATCACTATTGGGTCTTCTACTCCAATGCTTATAATTATCAGGGAGAAAACGGTTAATATTGCCAATCACAATGCGATAATTAGATTTTATCGGGTATTTATTGCAGGCAATCATCAATGCAAATCTGTGAATTATCTATCATGATGGTTTCAATTTTATAGACGTGGAATCGAGGCACAGTTGAGGCTGCCCTGGTCACAGGGGGCCGGGGAGTGAGATTTAAAGCCACGGACTGCGTCCAGAGCCCCAGCCCCTGGCCACTTATGCATCACTGTCACCCTTTCAGGGTCCTTATCGCTGTCTCTGTTGTATTCCCACCCACACCTCCGTTCAAAATCCCAAGGAGAAACAGCCACCACATATAGCCTTTGCCAGAGGGAAGTGCAGGGCAAATGTCCTGGGGTTGGGACTGGTGTTAGCACCCAATGCAGACCTGGACACACAGAGCCTCAGGAAATAATTTGCTGAAAATGTGACCGTCTTCCTTCCTTCCTTCCTTCCTTCCTTCCTTCCTTCCTTCCTTCCTTCCTTCTTTCCTTCTTTCCTTCCTTCCTTCCTTCCTTTTTTCTTTCTTGCTTTCTTGCTTTCTTTAGTACAGAAAGCAAGTACTTTCTTTAGTACAGCTCCTTACGCAGCTCAGACTCATAGTGATCCTCCTGTCTCAGCCTCCCCAGCACTGGTATTACAGGTGTGCCCCACCACGCTCTGTCTCAGTGGCTGGCACGGCAGCACTGCGCACAGAGCCGGGGACCAAACCTGGGTCCCTGCACGTGTCAGGCAGATGCTTAGGCCCCGAGCTATCTCCCCATTGTGAACAGGGATTTGCAGCTTCTCAGTTTTTATTGGTACAGGTCTTCAGGACGTAAGCAGTGTGCTGGCTGTGTGGAGCCGGTCCACTTACCTCACAAATGTTAATTCCTTTCCATCCTCCCCTCCCGACTCCACCCGCCTCCATCTCTTCCCACTGGAGAAAGCTTGCCCTACTTCCCAGGATCCACCTTCTGTTTTGCTCTTTATTTGTAATGCGGGTTTCTCCTGTAAGAGAAGCCATTGCTCGTCAAGCTTGTGTGTCTGATTGCTTTCACTTAACGTCATGGTTTCAAGGCGCGCCCACCTTGCTTCCAGTGGAACCCCTCCTTCTTGAGGGCAGAGAACTAGCCCAGCGCGTGGCCGTCCATGCCCTCCGTCCACCCGCCTGTGCGTGCGTGGCACACCGGCCTCTCCCACGTGTTAGTTGCTGTGAACATGAGCCTTTGCGCAGCCCCGCCATAGGACACCTGCAGATCTTTGGGGAAGATACCCAAGAAGGGGATAACTAGGTCAAGTGGAATTTCTAGGCTTTGTTTTTTCTTTTTTTCTTTTTGGCGGTACCAAGGATTGAACTTAGACCCTACGCTTGCCAGGCAAGCGCTTATTCTACTGCACTATCTCCCTGGCCCTAGTCTTTGTTTCTTGAGGAATGTCTGCACTGACTTCCACGGCGGCTGTGCTAGTGTATATTCTCATCAACAATGGAGAAGATTCCTTTTCCACACAGCCTTGCCAGAATTTGTTCTATTTCATCTGTGTTTCTCTCTGTTTCTCTGTCTCTCTGTCTCTCACTGTCTCTCTGGGTCTGTCTCTCTGTCTGTCTTTCTCTGTCTCTCTGTGTGTGCTCTGTCTGTCTGTCTGTCTCTGTATCTATACTAAGCATTAAACTCAGGACCTTGCACTTTCCCAGCGGTCATTGTGCCACAGAGCTATGTCACCAGCTATTGGCTTCTTGCTGGTAGCCATTCTTTCTGGGATAAGATGGCATCTTCGTGTTCTATTCATATGCATTTCTCTAACATCCAGCAATGCTGAAGATTTCTTCATGTATCTATGGGCCATTTGTGCTTTTCCTTCTTAGAGGCATGTTTTTGTTTCACTGGTCCATTTTTTCATCGGGCCTTTTATGCAGGGGAGCCTAATTTTTTGAGTACTTTTTAAAACTTCTTTGTATGTTCTAGACTTTAGCTCTCTGTCTGGCAGACAGTTGGCTAATTTTTTCCTCCTTTTTTAGGGCATTTCATTTCTCTGTTGGTTCTTTTACTGGGCAGAAACTTTTAAATGTAATGCTACTCCATTTGGTGACTCTCGATGTCCTATGCAAGATGTCCTGTTCAGGAAGTCCTTGCCTACGTGTATAGCTCCAGGAATTTTACCTATTTTATTTTCTAGAAGATTAAGTGTTCTGTGTTAAAAATTTAGATTTTTGACCCATTTTGATTTTAGTTTAGTATATGGGCAAAGAGTTGGTTAACTTCTTGTATGTAGACATCCAGCACCATTGATTGTTAAAGAGGCTGTTGTTCCCCCAGTGTATATTTTTGGCTCCTTTGTCAAAGATCAAATAATTGAATATTCTTGGGGTTGTTTCTGCACTCAGGGTTAAAGCTCCATGTTCCCCATTGTTGCGCGCCGCCTCACCAGCAAGGAGGACACAACAAACAGCTCTTCCTTCAGCGGTTTATTCAGGACCCTTGTACAATCGCGGTTGTCTTTCTTCCTTCTCCCCCGGTTATCTTTCTTACTTCTCCCTTCTGTCTTGAGCACCCGCGGGCTTCTAACTAAATACTCCCGAGCATCCAATCCCGGTTAGCTACGTGGCACTCAACGGTAGGTCCACATACGCAGAAGCAAGCCAGGGGTTTCAGCCTTGACCATATATGGTAACAAACAACGGGCGGAGAGCACTCACCCCTCGGGGGTGGAAGGCGGAAGCCTTGACCATATATGGTAATAAACAACGGGCAGAGAGCACTCACCCCTCGGGGGTGGAAGGCGGAAGCCAGCGCCATCTTTAGGGTACGGCAGTACACGGCTCTCCACACCCCATATCAGTTTAACTTTCAGTAAATTGCTTCCACAGTGCAACATGATAAGAGGTATGATTAACTAGGGGTTTCAATCTATGTTTCTCTGAATTTTATACAGTAATTTTGTAATAATTTTGAAGACAAATATATGCATGTGGATGTTACAGCATATACAGAATTTTATTTCATTGCTTAGGGCAAAAGTGTTGTGAATTCTAAGTATAAATTCATCTAGTTTGCATACATAGCATTTAGATGTTTTTAATTGAGCTAAATTTTCTTGGAACATTATGAAATATACATTTTAGGAATTGTGGACAAAACCAAACTGCAATGGAATGAGTTCACAAATTAAGTTTTCATTTAAAAAGGCATATGGGTAATTATATCTTTCTAGAAATGGCAGAGCTGCTGGCAGGGACCCCGAAGGCCATGATAATTTCCTGTCTGTCTTCTCTTTGGATTAATGTAAACCAGCAACAAACTGCTTATGATCCATTGCCTGTGGGACAGAGATACCAACCCAGCCACATGCGCTCTTCCACTTAATCCCTGTTTGGAAACTGAGAGGGAAGGATCACATTTTTAAATACAGATGAAAAAGAAAAGTGCTGAGAAGAACCTAAGAAAAGCGGTTAAAGTCAACGGACACAATGAATTTCCCAATATGATCTGCTACATGAATTCCCCTCGCTATGATTCTAACTCTTCTCTTCTGTGTGAATCCTGCTCATTATCTGGAAGCATCGCATCGCCCTTGGCGGGTGGCACTGCTGGGCCCTGCAGAATACTCAGGGTGATTGAAAGAGCAGCAGCATCCTCAAAAGACTGAAATGTCGAAGAAACAATGAGGATGCTGGGAGTGATAAAAACAAATAAAAGGACTTGAGCAGGACCAACTTTAAAGGGTATAATGTGATGGGAAGCTTGGATATAATGGCTTAGAGATTGTGCTTTCTTCCTTCTCCCTGTACTCAATTAGATTAGTATAAAAGTGGCCTTTACTCTGTAAACACAGCTGTCTGTATGAAAGATATTTTCCGCTCTAATTTTCATCACTAACGCTTAGGACCATACCTGCATGAGCAATGAGGTTTAAGGAATTCTTTTTTTTTTTTTTTTCTTGTTTCAGAACTTTTGTTTGTTTTTTTATTTATTTTTATGGCCAGCTCAGTCTGCCCAGAGGGCAGGGCTGGCGCAGCATGTGGTGCCAGGGATCGAACTGCAGTCCCTGCAGCCGCCTAAGCTTTCCTAAGCAGGCGCTTTAGACCCCTGAGCCATCCTGCCGGGAATTCTTGACTCTGCAATGTATTCAGAGGGTTATGTGGTGGATACAAAACCTGTTCACTGAGTATCCCTTGTGAGCACCAGAGTGTCTGAGTTAGCACTGACATTAGCAAATTTCTTCCATGCTGTAACAAAGAGAAGGCAAAGCAGCAGGGCGGGAAAGACCATATGGTCATCCTGACTTCAGCGTCTTCTTTTTCCATCACCTTTAACTCACCATCTGTGGCACAAGGTACATTTCCTTTTTAAATCCCAGTTTCTTTAGAAAAAAGAGAAAGGATGCTAGCAGGCCAATTTGCTTTCAACAAATACTTGCTGTTGTTATGATAAACAACCACAAGGGGCGCCAACATCCAAAAGGGAAACGCCACTTTCCAGGAAGCGGAGGTCTTGTGAGGACCTTGTGGAGTCCTAGACGTTCAAAGCAAGAGCAGAACACAGACCTGTCCTGTGAGGATCTGGACCCAAGGGACTGAGACTCAAAGATAGGAACAGTAGATCTAAGACCAGAGAAATGGGAATAGGAGCTCTGGCATCAAGGAGCTCTCTAAAACAGGAAATGTAGAATGGCAGGGGAATTAGGCAGTAGGGGGAGGAGGAGAAGGAGGTGGAGGAGGCGGCTGTCAAAATCTAAGTAGCTGAAAAATCTAATGGAAATATGGCATCTCCGAGTGAACACACGTGCACAGTAAAGCCTGTACATGGGGAATCTTGTAGCACATAGGCATTTGTCACCTATTTCTGAAATTCCTTTGAAGGAGTGGGGATTTCATCTAAAAATCAACAAAAACAGAGAAGATCAAAGGGTGAATAGCAGATGACAGTTCCTGCGAGCAGAGCTTTCTAAGTACAAATGGAGATGCAGGGCCGAACATGGCCGCAGTAAACACCTACGGAAAGATGGCGGCCCCAGGAAGCAGGTTGAAGCCCGTGAGCGAGTCAGGAACCGAGGACAGCAGCCACCACAGGCCTCCTCCAGCCTGCTGTCTCTCCTCCCGGCTCCAACCACCCCGGCAGCTGTTTGGGAGCACCAGCATCTTCTCAGCACACGGAACAGCTGAGTGGAGTCCTCACACCTGTATCTCCCTGCTCAATTACAGGGAAACACCCCGCCCCCGCACTTGACTATTTGACTGTTTCATGTCCTCCCCCCATATAAACACTCAATCACCTTTGACATAAATTTACTTAAAATAATGCTGCTTCCTAACCCATGTATCCCAAGAGTTCTCACCATTTACTTAAGCATCCTTTCTAGATTTGGAAACACCTGAATCGCCCAACACCGAGGTGAACTGCCAGGCCAGCGCAAGGCCCAAGAACGTGCAGCTCCCTTCTTAGCGTCACCAGTCACCCTACACTCATATAATGCCATGCATGACTCACTGTGATGTGCTACAACAGCGTGTTAACCAGAAAGAATAAAAAATAACGAAGAAGACAACACCAAACAGACCCACACCATTACCTCAGCCTTGGCCACACACGATCCTGGCAGCCTTAGTTTGACCCATAAAGTCTACTCCACGGGACTAACAGGATAAAGGGACAAGCACTATGGAGACAGCAAAAGGCCACTGACTAAATATTCTTCCCCATTCTTGCCCATATTTCCCTGTCTGCTCACTCTAATCATTATGCCTGTGAAGTAAATAATTTCTCTTTGGAAGCTTTGGCTTTATGAGCATTCCAAAGTATTTGCTGGAAGTCTGCCAATGATCTTTGCACCAGAGTCTTTGGTCTATAGCCACTATCTATGAAGGGGAATTTGTCCTAAGGAAACTTTCAGTTTAACTGAGACAATCAACCCTGGCACCAATTTAAGAGTTACAATCAATGTAGTTTCTGAAAAGAAAAACTATATCTCTGGATTTAAAAAAAAAAAAAAGATCCTAGGGATTTGATGCTAACAAACTTGTATTTCAATCGCCATCTAGAAACTTGGGAGATATAGATCTACACTCTAAAGAGAAAAGTTAATGTGTCATCAGTGAGTATCCTTGAAAATGCCAGTAAAGTCAAGAGTAATCTTTTGCAACCGACTCAGGAGGCATTCTGGGAATTATAGAGTCTTTTCCCATCAAGGTCTGTAATTGGTAAGCAGATTAAAAATCAGTGGATCAAAAGGAGACTACAAGAAAAGGAAGAATAATCTATCCGAAATATTTGCACTTGCATTTCTTTCTTGATTATGGAGAATGAGCTATATGCAGGGCATACTTTCTACAAAATTCAAGCCAATTTTAAAGGACAAGTACTATTTTGAAAACAAATATAATCTTTTGAGCCAACCTCTTAACTGATTTTATAACGTCATTGCAATTGATGCAATCACTTTCAGTGGCAGGTAAGAAAGAAAACATTCCAATAGTGGACATGCCTTAACTCTTTATAATGTTTTAAAAAATGTGTTATGATTTTCAAAGACATGGTCCTATGAGAGATGCAATTTATGGGTATCTACTTCCATGTTTTGCGCTTTAAAAAACAATGAATATTGTCAGTGGATTTTCATGTGACCCCCAAACATAAATACTATTCTCCATTTACTATTTACCTAAATCCTACTGTAGTGCACTGAACACATTAAATGACCTAAGTTTGAAACACCAACACTAATAATTATTATTTTCTAATAAATATCGCTAACATTTTATTGCCTTGTTATCAACGTATCAGTTACTTGAAAGGTATTGTCCTAATTAAACCACAAGGCATCTGTCTCTAGGAGACAAATGTGTACTGTGATTATCACCACTGTCCCCACTATGTAAGTGAGAAGTCCCATCACTGGCCCCAGGCTCTACAAGTAACATGGAGCAAACCTCTGATGTCATCTCAGGTTCACTCTCCAAATATTACATTTGCATAATGTTTTGCACTTACGTGCTTAGAAGTCATGTCATTTACTCCTGACACAAAATTAAGAAATGCAACAGCAGTTTGTTTGTTTTGTTTTGTCTTTCCCAAGCAAACAAGCCAAGAAAAAATCCAGAGGACTCGTCCAGAATGTCAAGCTCCTTGTATCACAGCTAGGACTAGATTCCAAGGCTGAGGCTTTTCTCTTCCAGGGTTTGCTCCCCGTGAACCGACTCAAATAAGCACATTCTGATGCCTCTCTTCTGCCACATTCCATACGATCTCACAAGCTTTACAACTTCTGACATTCGGACATCAGAAATATGGCAAGAAACTGAAGAGCTCACTTCTTTTAAAAATAGTTAGAGACTAATGACATGAACTGCTAACCTCAGGGTCTGAGACCTCTCTCCAACACAAACCACCAGGCGAAGAGGAGAGCCTTCTTCTCCGAGCAGCCAGTGTTGACTTGGTGACATGGATCTTTGTTCCAATGACTTCATTTCTGTGGTACCAAGTGCACAGCACCTGCGTGCTAAGCTGTGTGATGGATGATGGTCTAGCTGAGTAACCTCTACCGCCTCCCTGCTACTGAATTGTTGCCATGAAGACCAAGTCTTCATTTCGCTAGCCATTATTTAGAAGCAAATCTGCCCAATGTGAAATGGTTGCTTGTGCTTTTTTGTAACCTTACACCACAAATCTAATTGTGACACTAAGACTGAAAATTTTAAAAGGCTTTCTCTAATGCCTTTCTGTTTCTACTGAGCTGCCCAGGAATAAAAGGAAAAGAAAGTATCTTGAGTTCTTTGAGAGAACAAATGTTAATATTCTATTGGTTATTATGAAATGAATAGGTATTAAAATAAGCAGATAGGATGCTCCTTATGGGGCTCTGGAACATAAATTTAGCGAGGCAAGTTAGGATAGGTGACATTAAAACATGACCTTATACAATAGAAGGAAGAAATATGTGACTGAAGTCAACTGCAAAAATAACAAACAAGAAGTCAGACATATTTCTAAAGAGAAATTACCCTGCATGATTTTTCTAATCTTACAGGATAAAAGCTTCTTACTTGTTTGAGCCAACAAGCTTAAATCCATCCTTGTTTTGAGCTCAGTATTTTCCCTGTTCTTTCTTAACAACTGTCTACCTCCTCTCTTATTCCACTGCCTCTCTGCCCCACCTCTTCCTTTATGTTATCTGACTTCTTAATATTTTTTTTCTTTTTCCGGCTTCTTGTACCCCTCTACTTCCAGCAATATGATTAAGCAGATTAATATAATTTCCTTATAGTTGTTTCCCCACCATCCTGCCAATGGCTTTCTTTTCTAAAGCTCTAGGCTTTTATGGAGAACACAGCCAAATCCAATCAACAGATAGTTCTTGGCAGACTTACATGAAGACATATTCAAAAACAGCACCACTCAAGTTTGCTAAGGCCCTGGCTTTTGACCTGGTAAATCACTGGCCTAGAAAAAAATATGAAAAAGTTCTTTGATGCTTTCTACTATTTAAATGTTTTATTTTGTTCCTGAAAGCCAGGAGGAAAATAACTTCAGGCATCTTGAAAGATATTTCTCATTTGGGGTGCCCCATTTTAATAAATTAGCATATCTGATTTTTAAGCAGGAATTTTTTTTAAGGAGTAATATAGGGCACCAGAGCTATCTGTCACTCTCAAATATCTATTATTTCCGCTTGGTGGTTTTGAAAAACAGAAATAAGGTCATTGGAATAAAACTATCTCATAAGAAAAGGGTCCTTTGCAGTGATTGTCTCAGCCCTGCCCCAGTATGTATCTGTGACAAAGGCCTTCTCTTTGTCTAGCATTATGCACCACAGAGAAATCAACTGTACGTAACTATGATAACCAGGGGATCTTTTCAGTTTGACACTTTGCAGAATGAATGGCTATCACAAGGAGCTGACAGAGGACAGTTAAGGAGTGCAGTTTTTGAGTTGCATCGAAGAACCTAAGAATCTCACAGAGGAAAATAGGCTGGTAGTAAACACCTGCTTTCCACTGGATGTTTGTAGGACCTTTAATCCTGATTTCTTTTTTTCTGTTTTCTTATTTTTTTTTTCCTCTTCAGTAGATCAAGAAACACCTAGCAGATCGGTAGAGCACGCTTCTGCGCATGTCCCTGGGCCGTGGAGGTGTGGCCGTGGAGGTGTGGCCATGGCTAGAGCGTCTGGCTCCTCGCCTGTTCTCTGCTGCCCCCTGCTGCTCCACCCGTGATGGGCTTCCCGGCCACCAAGCATCGCGCTCCGCCATGCCCTTCTGTGGTGAGGCTGCCACCTGCTGACCACGTCCTGAACCTCTGGAAACTGTGAGAAAAGCCCGTCTTCCTTGGAGTAGTGCCTGTCACGCAGTGTCTCTCAGTGACAAGACAGCTGACTGACATAGTGCAGATCCGTTTTGACATGATCGATATCATGGTCTCTGAAATGTGGGAGATTATTTCTCACCTGGCAGCTACTCTAAGGAGATTAGATAAAAGTTTAGAATTTTCCAATTTTTTTAAAAAAAATTATTGGCTTTAATCTTGAGAAAACATTGAAAACCACAAGATTTATTGAAGCTCTTTTCAGTGAGAATATTTTTTTCTATAGAAAATTTTGCTGCCTGCTATATATATATATATATATATATATATATATATATATATTTTTTTTTTTTTTTGGCTTTTTGAGACAGGGTCTCACTGTGCAGTTCAGGCTGGCTTTGAGCTCACTTTTGTAGCCCAGGCTGGTCTCGAACTCACAGCGATCCTCCTGCCTCAGCCTCCCAAGTGCTGGGATTACAGGCGTGAGCCACCACGCCTGGCACTATATTTTATTTTATTATTTATTTTCTTAGAATAGAAAATTTATTGGGAAAGAAAGCTTCTGTCCAAGAGGAGAACAGAAGGGGGGCCCAAGTGGGTTGCCCACGAAATTGTCTTTCTTATAGGGCAAAACCATGAGGAGATGGGGAAAGATACAGCCTGTTTACCTTTACCTGTATTAGGTCCTAGGCCTGCTGCAATAAATTAGAGTGGTGGTTTAAACAACCGATACAGTCTTTCAATTCAGAGTTGTTATGGTTTATGTCTAGTTGTCCCCCCAAAGCCTCAAGGAGTTATAGGCGCGGACTTCTAGAATTTGAGACTTGAATGATGATCCATGGGGATTATGTGTCTTACTACTGTTGGGATTATGGTGTGAGTACTGCTGAGATTATGGGTGTAGCCTGAGGCTGATAGGCTAAGGCAGAGAGCCTGAATATAATTTAAAGAGAGACAGAGAGACAGACTAGTGCTGTTGCTCTGCTGCCTTGTTTGATTGGCTGCCTCTGCCACCGTTTTGTTGCTGTTCTGCCACCATGAACTAGATGTGCTCTGCTCTGTTCCTCTCAGCCTTGGGCCAGCCGAATATGGACTGAAACCTCCATGAACTGTGAGCTAAATAAACCTTTCCTTCCTTCATCTTGAGTGTCGGGTACTTGTCCCAGCAATGAGTAAAAAGTAACTGAGACAGAATTTGGTACCAGAGAAGTGGGGTCATTGATGTGGCTACACCTGACAATGTGGATTACATGCTTTTGGGAATGGCATACGGGAAGAGATGGGGAAGGTTCAGAGATGTCGGGTACCAACAAAGCGCTAGAACAGCTTTAGCTGTTTTCTTTGGGAGATTCTGGCCAGAGCTCAGACCAGAAGACTGACTTGAAGCCTGGGTATAAAGAATGGCTTAAGAGCAGAGACTAGAAAGGTTTGGAGAGGTCTTCTACTTGTAAAGAGCTGGAAAAGCTTTGGCTGTTCTGTAAGGAAGATTCTGGTCAGAACTCAGACCAGAAGACTGACAGAAGGCCTGCCTATAAAGATCAGGCTGAGGAGATTTCTGCTGGGAAAAAGGATAGCATTGGTCATTGGACTCCAGATGATTTGTGCTATGGATTGGCTGAAAGTCTCTCAGAATTTTGCTTGTGCCCAGAGACTTTGCCTAAGACTGAGATTAAGCATGGTGGACTGGTTAACCTTTCAAGAGATATTTCAAAGCAGCAAACTATTGGGGCAGTGGCATGGTTGTTATTGGTGGCTTTTAGCCAGATTTATGTTGAAAATCAAGAGCAAAGAGCCAAGAAGGATGATTTAAAATGTGAGTTTGGCCAGAAAGGAAACACCAGGAAAGTTTTGGACTGCAAAGATGGAGCTAAAAAGATCTCCATTGCTGAGAAGGAACCAAAGAATCAAAAGGTTAGCCTGAGGACATCACAAGAGCCAGCAGCCCTCTACCCTTTGCAGCCTCAGAATTTCAAGGGAAACAGGCTTTGCCTTGAGAACAAAGCTGCAGAGACCCAAGTACCAGAATGGTGGCAGCAGCCAAACCAGGTTCCAAAATGGCACCCGCATTGAGAATTTGTTCTTCAGAATCAGGGTCAGAGTGCTCAGTGATCTAGGCCCTTCACCCCTACAGCCAAGAGAGAAGAAAGCCTGGCTGCTGGTCCAGATGGCAGCAACCCTTGGCATCATCCATGTGGCAGTGGTTTTAGGTGCATTCAGAATGCACCTAAATCCACCTTGATTTCAGAAGAAGGCCTGGGAGGCCAGGCAGTGTGCCTCTGAGAGGGCAGTGTGTAAAGCTGTGTGTGAGAAGCCTATTCAGTGGAAACTCCAGAAATTTGGAAAAGCCAGGAACGTGGATCGTACAAAAAGAGGGAGCAAAGCCAGCCTAAGAGAGAAGCCATGGAAACTACCATGAAGAGCACCTTAGGGGCAGAGCTGCATAAGGCCTTTGGAGTTCACAATGCAGCACAGACTGCTTCGGATGTTCCAGCTAGAACTGTGGGATTTAATGTTTGCTCTGCTGGATTTTGTACTTGTGTTGGTACCAGTGTTTTGTATTCTCCTGTTGTTTGCAACTTTTGGAATGCTAATGTTTATCTTATGCCTTTGAATGATGGTTATGTTTAACTTTTCTTTTGTACAGGAGCTCACAGATGAGAGTTTGCCTTGGATCTTGGAGGTGACTTGGGATGTGGACTTTTCAGCAATCCTGAAACTGTTGGGCCTTTGGCAACTCTCCCAGATGGACTAAAATGTCTTTTGTACAAAGGGATATGTATGAGACTTTGGGGGCCCAGGGCTGAAATGTTATGGTTTGTGTCTAGTTGGCCCCCAAAGCCTCATGTAGTCATTGGGCGGGGACTTCTAGAGTTTGAGACTTGAATGATGATCCATGAGGATTATGTATTTTACTGCTGCTGGGATTATGGTGTGAGTAGTACTAAGACTATGGGTGTGGCCTGAGCTGATAGGCTAAGGCAGAGAGCCTGAATATAATTTAAGGTGAGACAGAGAGACAGAATAGTGCTGTTACTCTGCTGCCCTGTTTGATTGGCTGCCTCTGCCACAATTTTGTTGCTGTTCCACCACCATGAACTGAATGCTCTCTGCCCTGTTCCACTCAGCCTTGGGCCAGCCAAATATGGACTGAAACCTCCATGAACTGTGAGCTAAATAAACCTTTCCTTCCTTCCTCTTGAGTGTCGGGTATTTGTCTCAGCAATGAGTAAAAATTAACTACGACAGGAGTGCTCAAAGTCTAAGACCAAAGTGCCAGCAAAGCTGGCGAGCAGAGGGTTCTGAGTAGCTCCCTCGCTCCTGGCCGCCTGCTGGAAATCTCTAGTGCGTCTCAGCTTGCGGTCACAACACAGACGGGCTCTCTCTGTGCGCTCGCATGGCAATCTCCCGTGGGCACTCTGTATCCAATGTCTCCTGAAGAGGGTGTAATCATGTCAGGTGTTGGGGCCCACCCTACCCCAGTACTATGACCTGCTGTATCACTGAACGAGCCACACCTGAAATGATCTTACTTTTAAATCAACCCACAATCTGATAATGTCCAAAGGTTACGGCTTCAAATACAAATTTCAGAGGACACAATCCAGCCCATGACACAGGTCCTCAAGACAAGTGAGAAAGTCTGCCTCATCACAGTGAAAGATTTTTGACCTTGTGTTGTGTATTTCAAAGGACTTGGGTGCCCGAAATGTCTCAGACAGAGCCTGGAGCAGTTTCAGGTGGATGACAAAGTCATTGTGGCTCTATCTGTATCCTGGTGTTTCTCCGCTGACATAGGATCAAAGGAGACTGTTTACTGGGGCGGGGGGAAAGTCAAAGAGAAACACTCTGAGAGGCTAAGGCAGGAGGATTACAAGTTCAAACCCAGCCTAAGTGACTTAGTAAGAGCTTGATTCAAAAAGTCACATTAGAGAGCTGGAGAAGTCAGCTCAGTTCAAAGGCCCTGAGTGAAACCCTCAGAACTGAAAAACAAACAAATACAAAAACATTTAAAAATCCCTGACAGCCACAGAAACAGCAGCCAGAGGTCTGGAGGTGACAAGCCAGCCAGGGCAGGGTGCTCTCACAGAGAGCTGCTCAGGAAAGTTCCAGAGCATCCCAGAGGGATCTCAGCATCTCAGAGACTGTCCAAACCCCAAGGTCAGCGTTGGATGTCAGCCTGGGGGGTGAGTGGGGAGGGGGAAGCGACATCAGGCACCATAACCACAGCCAGTAAAGTGGCAACCCCTTCTGGATCCAAGCAGGCCATAACTCAGGAAAAGGTGAGAAACAAAAGCAAAGAAGGAACACAGAAATCGCTTCTCAGGGCTAGTCAAGTAGCTCAATGGATTAAAGCACCTGCAAGCAGGCACAGGGGTCAGGAGGTTTTTATCCTGGGCCTGCCGTGCTGACCCCGCCATCAGGGCACGCTAAGATGGCAATTGAGACTGGGCATGGTGACACACACCTGTAAGCCCAGCTCTTGGGAGGCTGTAAACAGGCGCATCACTACGAGTCTGATCTAGTAGTGAGACCCTCAGCACCCTGTAGACCCTTCCCTAAAATTAAAAAAAAAAAAACAAAAAACAAGATCACCTCTCAGCACAAGAAGGACAGGGCTAGCTAAGGGGAGATTTTGAACATGAGTGAGCTTGAAACTTTGGTATTTCATTCTTCAGGAATTTTTAACTAACTAAAATAGAACAGACCTTGTGACGGGACGGGAATGCAGAGACAAGACAGCTGCAGAAGGCTTCACACAGAAGAGCAAGCGCGTACAGAGCACGTCCAGCGTGGCGCCGTTGCCTGGCACCTGACGCAGCAAGCACTCAAGGCAGGGCGAGGTGTGCAGAGGAACTGAGGGCTCGCCGGGGCTAAGGTTTCCTAAATCACTTCATCCCTGGGCCTCAATTCCTCTATCAGAAAACATTCTCTGTTGTACAATTATTGCAAAAATGAAAATGATCAGAATGAGCAAAAATCCGCATCAAGGTGTCAAAACTTACTAGAAGCCAGATAAATCTAAGCAGTGTCATGACAGAAACGGGGAAGGCAGAGATTCTGCCTCAGATACAGACCCAGAGGGAGAAAACAGAGTTGTCCTCCTCGACACTGACCTCCAGGAGACGTAACCGTAGGTCACTGACTATACATTTGGTTTCAGTTTTTACAAAAAGTCAATGAATCATAGTTAAGGCCTCTTTGAGAAAGTACTCATGGTTGTAAATACTGCATTCTGATCAAGATGGAATTTGGGACTGACGAGATAGCTCAGCGAATTAAAGCGCCTGCCTAGGCAGATGTAGGGGCTCGGGCCCTGCCTGGCCTCAGGGGTGCATTGAGACTGTGAATGAGACTGGGTGTGGCGGCACACGCCTGTAATCCCAGCACTTGGGAGACAAAAAAACAGGAGAAGCACTACGAGTCTGATCTGTGCAGTGAGAGCCTGTAGACCTTATTATACTAAATAGAAAAATTAAAAAAGAGTCAAGCGTGGTGGCTCACGCCTGTAATCCCAGCCCTTGGGAGGCTGAGGCAGGAGGATCAGTGTGAGTTTGAGACCAGCCTGGGCTACAAAAGTGAGCTCAAGGCCAGCCTGAACTGCATAGCGGGACCCTGTCTCAAAAAGACCAAAAAGAAAAAGAAAAAATTCAAATCACTACCAAGTGTTTCCCAGCACACACCCACACACGCACACATGCACACACGCGTGCACACACGAGTGCACACACACAAAGGCAGTTATGGCTGCTTATGCACTGGGAGTTCTGACAGAGGCCACGTCTGAACAATGGGGACATTAAGACTTGAAAACTTTCTGTTATCCTAATATCCTGAAAATGACAGCGTCACTTAAAATGGAGTGAATTTTTCACCACTGGAAACAGTGCCTCAAGTGCAGGCCTGCAAATCTTTGCAGTATCAACATCTGGGCCAGATCTCAATGTTCTTGGCTTAATTCTAAAGTGAAAACTGTTTTGCGCTCTGAAGCCTCCTTGTTGTTTGCTATGCCACAGAGCACACCAGGGTTATCTAGACCAAAAATAGTTTGTAAGGATCAGAACAAAACTTTGGCTTGCATTCCAGTGAAATGGAACTACGAAACGGGAGGGAATTTTGGGAGCACGGAGAAAATTCCCAGGTTATGTGTTGTTTATTTTTATATCCAGTCTGCTAACTGTGCAAGTAATTAAATGAAATAACTCCGCATGGTCTGATTTACTGGAAATCATCTCTGGGAATTTATCCAGTAACACGAGTCAATTCGGGATGACCTGGGTGGGCAGGGCAAACCTCCTCTATCTTGCTGGATTCCACCTCTGCCCGGGTCCTTAATGCCTTATGGGTAAGTCCCATTGGACAGGGGACTGTGCAGAAGGCTGCAGCTTCTCCTGTGTTCTTAAATAAACACCATACACCTCATGTAGAAGGCATGTTGTCTGGGTTAAGTTTTCCACGTGGTGAATTTGGACAAGTGTTCTTTACTTATTATATGTTTTCTGCTTATAGAAGAGCTGTTAATTTAATACCATGTTTGCACTATTCCAGCACTGGAGGCCATCTAATCCTATTCTTTCATCTAAAAACATAGAATCTCATGCCCAGAAGTGCACTTTCTCCCCCGACCCTCTCCCATCCTCTAGACTGCACGGGGTTCAGGAGATTTCCCACCACTAGAATTCAGATCCTTTCTCTTTTGTCAGAGGCCCTTTCTACTTACTCAAGCTGCTCCACTACTTATCTGATTGCACGCTATGGGGACTCAAGTTGCAAGTCTTAATTTACCTGAATTTATTTTAAGATACATGTTCCACTTCAACATTCTACTTTAGGTCCATCAATATGCATCCCTGTGTTTGTTTCTGTTTTTTTTTTTTTTTTTTTTTT
>PVJA010011437.1:0-14525 GCA_004027025.1 Myocastor coypus
AAAAAAAAAAGTAATGTTGATTTAAAAGTTTTGATGTTTAATTGTTTGATCAATCTTATATACCTGTATGTATTAATCTAAACTGATCTGGTGATGAAAATATGTAATATAACCATTGTTAAATTTAAACAATAAAAATATTAAATTTAAAAAAAAAACTGCTCAGAGCTGAATTGCTGTGTCGTGGGGTTTAGGACTGTGCACAGTGGAGCAGCTTGTGCTTAGTGGGCATGAGGCCCTGGGCGCCATCCCTAGCATGCACATACAACTGCTGGGAAGTGGCCGTGCTGGCCTGGCCTGACCCTGCCCATGCAAACATGGCAACTTACTAAGCACGACCTGCCCTGGGGCCAGTGGGGCTGCTTTGGGCACAGCACAGAGAGGTTTGGGAAGGCCACACCGCAGGGGTACAGGTGCGTTTGGGGACAGAGGCTACGTGGGCACAGGCACAGTCCCACATACTCAGGCCTTGCTTCAGATATCCATGCACACAGCCCCAGACCTGTCCCAAGTGGGTGGAAGCAGCCAGCCCCGCCTATCCCTGTGGATAGTCTGGAGCTCCGGGCCACAGTTCCTATTTTTGTGCAGTGGGAGACAGTGAAACCTAGTAAGTGCAACACTTTGATTGACACCCGATGCCACCTGTCACCAAGGTCACCTTCCCAACTTCCGTGTGCCTCACCTTCCTCAGCTGAGACCTGGACTCTGAGGCTTCCTGTCACCCCAAATGAAACTTGCTTGGGAGCTGGGGTAGAATGAGAGATTAAGGACTCCTTTCCCTGCCCTATGCTGCTGTAATAGGGGACATGGGAGGACACCACATGCCCTACTGGTTCCCTATTGCAAAATAGCTAGAGCTTAGTGTTGAGGAAGGCCTGGGGAAATAGTGCAGTCACTCAGGAGGTGTGACAGGTAAGAGCAACACGGCAATGGGCAGCTTGTCGTGATGCAGCTAGGTCACAGGGCAGCTGTGTGGAAGGGGCTGTCCATGCCTGGCCAGCATCCTCAGTCTCCTGTGTGCTCAGACCAATCCCCACCGGCCTGAAGCCAGGATGAACACAGAGCTGGTGAGCACACAGGGCCAGGCAGGGCCGGGGCACAGGCGAGGCCCTTGCCATGGTGGAGCCGGAGGCTGCAGGTGGTGCATGAAGGAAGCCAGAGACACCCTGGGCCTCTACACAGAGCCCGGCTGCTCACACTCATCCTGCATCTCCAGTGGTCCTGGTCCTATCCCAAATCAATCAGTGGAAAGCACAGAGCGGGACTTCTGGAATCTACCAGCGACTGTAGTGGATGTGAGTCGTCTGGTAATTACAGTAAAAGACAAGGACTTTGCTCAAGTAAAAGGAAGAAAAAATAACGCAAGGGACACGTGGCTTTGTTGACCAGACATGCATGCATGAAATCATGCTAGGAAGATGGACAGTTCTGACAATCTGAAGTGTTGACCCAGTTAGGCACCGAGGTGACAGAGACCAACATGTCACACTCAAATACAACTCGAGGAGCGATGTTCCGACAGTTCGTTTCTTTCTGGCAAAGGCAGCAGGGACAGTGAAAGAAGGTCACAGGCAGGGTACAGGCTGAGGCTGGCTGGGGAAGTGAGACCCCAACATGGGTCCAGCCCCCAGGGGCACATGGCAGACTTGGGATTTCAGGACAGGGTGAGACGTTCATCCAGGACAGGGGCTTTGGTTAGAAGAAGGAAATGCTGCATTTACTTGGTTCCTTATCACAGAAAGTCACTACTCTCACAGGAAGGGGGCCCTGGAAGGAGCCGGATAGGGCCGAGGACGCAACTCACTCTGAGACTTCAGTCTCCGTTCCAGAATAATCCATTAGAAGCCGGAGAACAGTTCCAGAGGAGGGGCCCTGGGCTGGGCTTGGAGTGAGCAAGGAATGGCAGGCAGTGGTTCAGGCTGGGAGCAAGCTGGCCTGTGACCCCACCGTACCAGGTACTGCACCCCATTTTTTCTCTTTCCCCTTCCCCCCCACCTCTCTGTTTTTGCCTCACATTCATTCACTCTTTCTTCCTCCTCCTCTTCTTCTTCCCCCTCCTTCCAATCCTGGGGACCTGCTCCAACACCTCTCAGTGAAGTCTCAAAGAGGACCCCCAAGTCTCAAGGGATGCTGCACTGCACAGAGGGAGGCCCCTCAGCCCCTCTGCCCCAACTTTCCCTCTCTCTGCCCTGTTGGCCTTTAGTGGATACTCAGCATCACTACCTCCTGTGAGAGGCTCGGCAAGGGGCTGCAGGGGTCCAAGAAGGACAAAACTGCCACTTGTGCTACGACATCTACACACAACCCAGGAAAGGCTGGTCCCAGGTGCCTTCAGCTGGGGTTGGCTTCCTCTGCTGCTCTGTTCCCTCTCTCTGAACCATCCCAGAGTTGACACCTGCTGTGCTCACCAGGGCCTGTTGCCGACCACGGAAGCCATGTGATGTGTGCCTGTGACCTCTGTGCCACACGCAAACAGGTCTATTTGGCCCATGTAACAATGGGGGCTGGGCAACCAGGCCTGGCTGAGCGAATCACAGGAAGGACCCTCCTGGTGCAGAAAAGAACTGTTTAGGAGATAGATGCAGCCTGCCACTGGGCTCCCCCTGAAGGAGTACTGGGGCCATAGGTTCTCCCTAGTGCAGAAAACCAGGCTCAGGCTTCTGAGTACAAGACAGGCCTTAGAACTGGGTGATGGGCGTGCATGTGTGGGTGTGGGGGTGCCTGTGCTTGAGGATGTTTGTGAATGTGTGATGCATGTATAGTTATGTGAGATTTGGGGAGTGTCCTTGTGCTTGTGACTTGTGTAGTTCTATGTGTGAATGCTGTATATATTTGTGGTTTCAAATGCCTCTTTGTTTCTGTATAGAATTATACACTTGTTCTTGTGTGTGTTTGTGTTTCTGAAAGCATGTTTGTGTTTATGGGTATTTATGGAAGCACATTAGTGTCTGTGTATTGTGCACTTGTGGGCTCTGTGGGTGCTTGAGGAAGCACCTTCATGTGTGTGTGTATGTGTGTGTGTGTGCATGTGTATGTGTGTGCTGTTTGTGTTTCTATATTTGTAGAAGCAACGTCTGTGTGTGTGTTGTGCATGGTTGCAGAAACATGCCTGTGGGTGTGCACATGCAGGCACAGGCTCCCCGAGGGCCACGTCTGCACCAGGCCCTCCCTGGAGGGTAGAGGCTGTCCCCACGGGTGTCCCTGGATCAGTGGAGCAGCAGCGCCCTCATGCTTCTAAGCCTCCTCCTCACCACACGCATGGTCCTCAGGGCAGCGCCTGGCATCGCCACCACCTGCTCTCTGCAGCTTAAACCACGTGAGATTTATGCAGCCGAGCAGCAGCAAGCCAGGCTGCCAGTCCAATTAATTAAACAAACGGAGCAAGCTCTGCTGACAAAGCGATGCTGACGCTCCATGATAATAACAGAGCAGTATCCGCAGCACTGCTTCACCCCACACCCTTGTGTCTACCATGCAGTGAAAAGATGCAGGGAATTAAGGTTGGCGAACAGAGGGAGGCAGTAGGGAGGAGCCGCCAGGTGGTAGTGCTGAATCTGGAAGCCTGGGCCAGGCCCGGTCAGGGGCCAGTGAACACGTCACCTTGGACCCCACCCTAAGGACAGCGCCAGAAGATAGGCATAGCCCACACCTGGGTCACTGCCAGCGAGTGAAGATGCTGGGACATGACCATCAAGATAATACTCAGAGCCGGGCGTGGCAGCGCACGCCTGTAAGCCCAGCACTCGGGAGGCTGAGGCAGGAGGATCAGCGCGAGTTCGAGACCAGCCTGGGCTACAAAAGTGAGCTCAAGGCCAGCCTGAGCTGCATAGCAAGACCCTGTCTCAAAAAGACAAAAAAAAAAAAAAAAAAAAGATAATGCTCAGAAATGGAAAACAGAGGTTTAATGATCATGAAACAAGATCACCAGACATTTTGAGGTACCAGGCGCTGTGTAAAAAACAAGCTCCTAACCAATGCATTTCAGAGTTTATTAGCATAGGCAAATAACACAGCTCCAGGGGACATCGCTGCCCCCTCCTTCCTGCACAGGCAGGACCTTTGCCCAGGAAGCAAACCAGTGCTGCTCAGAAACCACAGGTCCAGAATTAGCCAATCACACTTCAGATACACATGTTGAAAAACATTTACGTTCTCATCAGGGAAGCAATGGTGGATACTTACATTCTCATACTGCATTGCAGAGCAAACCTGAACTGTCATCTAATTCATGCAGCAGACCCTCAGCCAATGTCTCAAAGGGATCTGAGCCGCCACCTTTCTCTACACCAGGGCAGGACGCACCTCACATGAAGCCAGCCCTTCTGAATAGTGTTTTGGAAGCTGTAGGGAATGGGGTCTGTTTAATGCCCACACGGGGAGTCCATTTTGCCAGCCTGCTTGTCTAACTGGCCAGCCTGGCAGGCCACACTGAGTGAAGCATGTGCTTTGCAGCCAGAGAAGGGATGGTGGTTCACAGGGATCGCATCTGGATTCCCACGCCTCGCCATTGTTCAGGGGATGGAAATATGCAGGGCCATGAAGCCATTCAGCAGGTGCTAGAAAGCAGGGTTTCCTGTTTTCCCGACTCAGACAATGGAGAAGCTAAGAAGAATAATAGGAAAAGACTTTCCTATATTTACATATTTAAAAACTGAGCTATTTTCAATTTGATAACTTTTTTTTGGTTAAATCTCATCTGTTCTCCTAATTTTCCGAGAACTATTTATTCACAGAGGCTTGGAACAGAAGTATCTGGCATTCTCACTCACTGCTTGGAAATGTGTGCTGCCAGAGGCTCAGCAAGGGGAGAGACGACGCCCTCGGGAGGGCGGCATCCACTCCCAGCTAGGTGCACAGGCGTGGCAGCCCCTGGGCACGCTTAGCATCTGACAGCACAGGTTGCCTATACCATCAGGGCAGCAAGTAGATCTTGGGGGAGACACGTGGCTCTGTTCCTGCTCTACCCAGCAGGCAGCAAGGGAATAGCCCAGCTCCCTGAGCTCAGACCTGGCCCCATGGCCACGCAGATGACACTGCAGGAACTGTGATCTGTGGCCTGGGCCTTCCCTTCCCCACAGGCCACTCATTCTGCCACTGTGCAGAATGTGAGGTTGAACCATGGAGAGCCCTCAGGGGAAGGATGGCTTGTTGGTGGCCCCCTGGCTGGTGGCCATTTCCACCCCAAGTGGCCGGAGCAGAGCTATGGAGGCCCGGAGCTATGGGCGTTGCACTCACATTCATTTCTCTCAACTTCAGGCATTGCTGTCTTTTTAAAACCAACTGCATGGTCCGTGTCAGTCCCTAGGCAAAGAGCATCCAGTCTCAACAGGTCCTGTGACCAGTAGAGGCTCTTGCCAAAGGGACACAGCCTTGGGCTTTTTGGAGTATTAAAAACCAGCCTGCAATCATGGTACTTGGTGGGAGGGTGAGGGAGGCTGAGGCAGAAGGGTGGCCCAGCCTGAGCAACTTAGTGACTTCTTAGTGACTTAGTGACTTAGACCCTGTTTAAAAAAAAAAAAAAAAAATGTCTAGGGATGTAGCTCAGTGAAAAGGCCCTGGGTTTAATCCCAAGTACCGCCAAAAAAATTGTAAAACTAGAATTAAACAAGATAAAAGCCAGAGCTCCAAACACAGGGTGCGAGATGACTTTAAAAGGTAGAATCACCCCCGTCTCGCTTATGTCTCGGCTGCTTGGACTTGCCACATTTCAGCAACGACAAAGGAAATTTACAGCACTCTGAAGGCCCGAAAGCCACTCTGCAGTTGGTCCCCAGGGTGGCAGCACCAGAGCCGGACACAGCCACAGCAAGGCCTTCGGGGCCTCTGGGCAGCCCTGCCAACCTCAGACAACTTCTTGTGGCGCTTTCCAGGCAAGCCTGCCTGTGAGCAAGGCTCAGATCTTTGTAGACTTAGTTTACACAGAGGGCATCAGGTATGGTGGCCCAGAGCAGCAGCTGTGTTGCATAAAGCGTTATTCTTTCTTCTGCTCCTGCTCCCTTCCCTTTACAAACCCTGATCGAGGCGAAGAGAGACAGCAGGACCCTGAGCACCCATGAGGCAGCCACGGCAGGTGTAAACTCTCCCGTGCCCTATGCTAAAATGCTTACAAGGTACAGCTGCCCCGGCCACCTGTGTCCTGCCCTACCAGCCTCCAGCAGGAGGGGAGGCGGGGCTAGAGCAGGGCTGCACCGCTGAGCTGCCCTGGTTTTTCCATAGTCCAGGTGACGCAAGCCCTTCCGGCACTTAGTGCTGGGTTTACACCAGGCCTGCCACGCCTTCAAGCATCGTTTCCCTTATTTTTCCAACCTCACTTGCAAATAAATCCAAGACTGCAGGAAACTTAAGAACCAGAGGATGCATGTCTGTGCTTCCTGCCTCACGGAGCCGAGATCGTACTTCCGGCCATTCTGAAGGTTTCCGTTGCACCAGGGGCTGAGTGGGCAGCAACACAGATGCAGATGGAGGCGCGGGTTCCAGTCTGAGCAAGTTCCCTCCGGCAGCACCGGGCTTCTCGTGCGCTCAGATCCTCAAGGGGCAGAGCTGCCCATGTGGAAGAGAAACAAACCACTCCAGCGCTGATGCAGCAGCCCCTGCCCTCCGCTTGAAGGAGAGGAGTGCACAGGGGCGAAGAGAGCTCTTGGGACCTAGCTCCCGGCCCCACCAGATCCAGGGAGAAGGGGATTCAGCTGCACCTGAATTTGGGAAGGGGGAGCCCATGGGAACCTTTCATGTTCACAAGGTCCGCAGGGTTGCAGGGGGACACACAGAAAGCATCACTAGTATGGAGCAAATACCTGCGTGTCCCAAGCCACAGTCCCTCAGTGGGGAAGGTGTGTGATTGTCCAGGCTTCCGAAGGGCGTGGCCTCCCCTTCACTGGGGTGGTGGCTGTGGACCGGACATGTCCCCGGCCACCTCCCCTTCAGCAGTCTGACCCAGGTGTCGGACTGTGGAAACAAAAGGTGACACCAGTGTTGACTGTGCTCTGTCTCGTTCCCACCCACCCATCACTCCCCACACTATAGAGACACACTTCTGGGTACCTGAGGAGCCTCTCCCGCCCCTGCCTCCTTATAGTCAGGTTTGCCCTGCCCTGCCATGCCCTATGCCCTCGGCCCTCACCTGTACTGATTCTCCCGGCCCTCGGCGCGCTCAGGGACCCAGGCGTAACCGTCGACTGCATTCTGCTTTGTCTTCTTCTCTTTCATCTCCCGCTTGGCTCTCCGCTTGCGACAGACCAGGAGCCCCAGGGCCAGTGCCAGCAGAAGGGAGATGGCCACCACTGTGCCCAGGATGTAGAACAGCAGCAGCCTCTGGCCGTCCTCACCATCCTCACTGGGAGCGGCCACAGAGTCCTCTCCCATCGGCTGATCTTGGCCAGGAGCAGCTTTGGACACGGGGGTGCCCAGCTCCATGTTGAGGCCAGGGTGCCCACTGGGGGTTGGCACTTTCAGGTGAACAGAAGAGGTGGGGATGTCAGAGGACAAGAAAGCCTTCTCTGTGAAGGGCGTCTCCATGGAGAAACCCTCAGAGCCTCTGGTGGAAGAGGATGCGTTACGGAGCATGGTGGTAGCCACGGTGCCCCAGTTCCTAGCTTTCTCTTTCTCCGGCAGGATCCCAGCCAGAGATGCTGAGGGCACAGGGTCAGGGACACAGGAGAGCCCGTCACTGGCCAGTGTCCAGCCTTCCAGGCAGCCGCAGTGGAAGGATCCCGGCACATTGGAGCACGGGCCTTGGCAGGGGTTGCCTGTGGGATCTGCACACTCGTCCTTATCCTCACACTGCGTGGCATCCTCCCCAGATGGGTCATAACCAGGCAGACAGGAACAGTGGAAAGAGCCAGGGGTGTTAGTGCAGTGCTGGGCGCAGGGCGCAGGGTACAGAGTACACTCATCTAGGTCTACGCAAGCCTCCTCTCCAGGGCCACCAGGCCTGTAGCCCACCCAGCACTCACAGAGGAACCCTCCATCCGTGTTGACACACTCCTGGGCACAAGGTGTATCCTGGCACTCATCCACGTCAATGCAGTCTAGCTGGGTTGCATCCAGCTGGTAGCCATGGGGGCAATGACACGTGTAGCTGTCCCCCTGGGGACTGACGATACAGGTGGCCTCCCCCTTGCAGGGGTCAGAGCTACACGGGTTTCTAGAGGCACAGGACACCAGGTCATCCCGCAGCCGGAAGCCAGGCCTGCAGCCACAGCGGAAGGAGCCGGCCCCTCCATCGAAGCAGTCCTGCTCACAGCCCCCATTGCTGAAGCTGCAGCCAAGCTCAGGGTTGATGCAGAGGGGCCCAGTGATGCCCCAGTCGAACACCTCCGCCACCTTCTCCCGGCACAGCAGTTCATAGCCCTGACGCTCAGCCCCGGCTTTGCAGACCACGCTAGCCAAAGAACCAAAGGGCACAGCATCCAGTGAGGAGGCAGTGGCCCTGAAAGGGGTGCTGTAGTTCACCTGGCCTGGGCCTCCCAGGGCCAGGGGCCGGCACATGCCTTTGAAGCTGAACTTGCACACAAAGCCCTCAGTGTTGCTTCCTGGGTTACTGGAAGATCCACAGGGGCTCTCAGACCACTTGGGAAGGCGGCTGGGGTGGGGGGTCTCAGACAGGTCCAGCATCAGGGCCACACAGCGCCGGGAGATGCAGGATGTCTTGACTTCCCTGTACCAGTTCGTGTACTCTGTGTCCTCCTCACCATCCATCCAGCTGAAGCCCTTCAGGGGTAGTTCAGGATTCAAGCACTTGCCCTTCTCACGCTGGAGCCCCACCCAGAACTTGCCCATCCTCGCTTCCAGGGGCTCCCGTGACCTCAGGAGCTGGGCCAGGGAACGTTGAATGAGCTGAGCCTCCTCCTCGCTCTTCACCGTGGCCAAGTTGCCCCCATTCTGGCTACAGAAGCCCTGGGCATCAGCTGCGCTCAGCTTGCCCCAGTGGGCGGTGTAACAGGCATTCCTGGAGCACACCACGGCCTCCTCCGGTAGCGCCTCAGCAGGGTGGACCACAGCTCCTGCCCAGGGCTGGTCCAGGAGGAGCAGCAGGAACAGGAGGTCCCTGGGGCCAGCCATCCCACTTCCAAGTCCTTGTTGTCGTCCCCGCCGCAAGCCAGAAGCCCCACAGAGGCGGCAGCAGCCACAGGAGTCTGGGCTTTGGGTCCCAGCTGTGCTCCCAGGGGTGCTGAATGCAGAACCCTGACAGCTGTGACACAGAGGCTGCCACCACCACTGCTCACGTCGCCCTGACCCGAGGCTCATCCTGTGCCTCCTACTTCTTGCTTCTCACCGGATGCTGGGGCTTCCTGCAGTGAATAGCTTTCCAACGCCTGCTGCTTTCATGGGCTCTGTTGTTCCTGAAAGGGGCTAGGTCACCGTGCAGGGTCTCTGGCCCAAGCTGCGGAAAAGCTCCAATCTGGGATGACAGACACAGCTCAGAAATTTGCCAGCTGCTTGATTTGGATAGAGAAACTGAAATGGCAGCTAAGGAACAGGCAGAGAACTGGGGAAGTGACTGAGATCTCTCAGTAACCGGTCAAGAAATTCCTGTCTGGTTTGCAAACAATCAGAGAAGAAAAAAACTCTGAGGCTTGGGATAGCAGGCTGTGGATGGTTATAATTTTCAGCCTTTTTTAGAAGCAAGCCGGATTTTTCCTTCCCCTATCTCATGTTCCCCGTTGGCTTTGAGAGTCCTTTTTCTTTCAGTGCCCCCATGTTGAACTTTAAATAGACAGAAGTCTTTAAATAGGGCCCAGGCTGTGGGAATGTCTGGGATTCTAACACAATACCAACCACCTCAAGAGCATTCAAGCAAATTGTTTGAAATTTGGCCGTTGTCAGGATCCTCTTGTGCAAATAATTGCATGGTGAGGTGGCAGGGTCACCAAGAGGGATCACAAAAATGTTTCTGGACTCACGGCCATGAACTTTTCTGCCTTTTCTGATGGATGGCTCAGAGTTCACAACAAGGATAAGACAGAGAGACTGGAGATCCAGGCCAGGGATGAGAGCTAGAGCACTGTCCCCTTTCTCATCCTAGTGCATCTGAATTCTTGAAATGAAAGGTTTGCAACCTGCACCGCAAAGGTCTGCTTTCTGTTGGGTCCCTTAGCGGGACACACAGTGAGGACTCAGAGCTAGCCAGCCACTCACTGGGGAATTTAAAACCAGGATGGAGCCAACACAGGGTGACCTGCTGAGCAGATAACCCTGGACTGCTGTTACAGGCTCAGCCATGGGATGAGACTCAAAAGAGGAACCTCAGGAACCACAGCAGCACTTTCATTATGCATGGACCCAAAGCAGAGGTGGTGAGCTCCCGGGGCCAGCAGGGAAGGGACAGAGAGAAGGGAGGGCTGTAAGTCCCAGTCCTCACTGGGGCCTGGAGTACTGATCCCACAGGTGCCCCAGCAGAGTCCTGGGATCTCACTGGACTGAGTGGAGCCATCCATGTGCAGGATAAGGCCAGGGAGGAAAGCCAGGAGGGAGTGCCTGGTTGTTGTCAGGAAGGTGGCCACCAGAAGGCAGGTGTAGAAGGTTGGTGGTGGGCCAGCCACACCACAGATGGACAGAGGAGAACTAAGAGCTGTGTCAAAAGTCACTGAGCTCTTAGCCAGGCATGGTGGCGCATGCCTGTAATTCCAGCACTTGAGAGGCTGAGGCAGGAGGATCAGTGTGAGTTTGAGACCAGCCTGGGCTACAAAAATGAGCTCAAGGCTAGCCTGAGCTGCATAGCGAGACCCTGTCTCAAAAAGACAAAAAAAAAAAAAAAAAAAAAAAAAAAAAAAAAAAAAGTCACTGAGCTCTTATGCTCCACATGGATGCCAAGGTAATATAACATTATAAGATTCACTGCCCTATAGCAACTTGATACTCTCAGCTGAGCATGAGAGCCTTCACAATAGCAGAAACACTCAAGTGGAAGATGACAGGGTAGAGCCACCAGGTGAAGAATAAGTCACCAATACATGCCACCTCATCCTTCATGGAGATCTGAGTTAGGATGTCCTGGGGAAACTCACTGGCTCAGGATCCCACAGGAGAAGGTGCCCACCCTGGACCCCAGCTAGAAACCCCTCCTAAGTTCTTATTTTTAAAAAGATATTTAATACAGGCCAAGGACCTTCTTTCTGAACCCACAAGTTCTACATTATACTTGATGCCTGTGAAGAACCATTCATTCATCCATCCATCCATCTGTGCACCCATGTATCCACTCACCCATCTATCTGTTCATCTATCTATTTATCTGTTCACCCACCTATCCATTCACCTATCCATCCATCCACTCACCCATCCACCCCTCCATCCATCCATCTATCCATCCATCTATCCACACACCCACTTCCTTATCTACCCATTGGACCATCAGACAACTTTTGTTTCTTCTTGTGCTGGGCTAGACACTTAATTCCAGGGAGAAATTCTTGTTTTTGTGATCCTTGAAGTCATTTAGAATGGACCAATTTGAAGTTAGAATGATCTGCTTTATTGCACGCAATCCACGCAGGAGTTTGGGGTGTTGTGACTTGATGTAGGTATGGGTAGTTTGGAAAGCCTCCTTTGAAGAAGGCAAGCAATGGAGGTAGAATCTAAAGGGAAAATGTCTAAGAGTTAAAAGGTGGGAGAACAATGGATGGGCAAATAGATGGATGAGTGGAGGGACAAACAGATGGGTAAACAGAGGGGAGAACATTCAATGGATGACTTGACTGAAGGGTGGTAAGAGTGGAGCCTAGCAAAGAGACCATGGGGAAGACAGAGCCCTGGCAGCCCTAATGATGAAGCACTGGGCTTTGCTTTGACATCCATGAGGGAAAACTGAGAGCTGTATGTAGCAAGCAGTCAATGGGCCTGAAGTCGCCTGGGACCACATTGCAGGCAGATGCAGGTTTCTAACCCTGGAAGGGGGGCAACCTGGTCCAGGCTGATTCTGAACTAAGGTATGGAGACTTGAGAGATGTTGCAGCTGCAGACCACACTGTCCTTGACACAAGGTGGAGTGAGCTGAACATGCAAGGACGTTAAAGGACTTCGTGGCTCTTGCTCATGTGTCCAGAAGCTGGGGGGCCTAGAACCCCTAGCCTTTCTCCTCATCACCTCAGGACTCTGAATTCCCTCCTAGAGCAGCAAAAGTAGCCAGATTCGGTATAACCTGGGAAGGCCAGTGTCCCCGACTTCAGGCCCTGCACTGGGGCTGGGGGGGGGGGGGTCAGTACTGGTTGCCCTGGAGGGTTATCTGCAGGTAGATAACTTCTTGATATCCATGAAATGAATCCAATGGCTGTGTCCTTGGATTGCAACGTGGGCTGGTATCAATTTGGCCTCCCTCCTATCCTCGGCTCTGCAGTGAAGCTGAGAGCCAATTCTTCAGGGAGCCTGACATCCTGTGAGGGTCCTCAATACCTACATCATTGATGCTTAGGGGACAGTTGGAATGATGACTTCTACTCTGAGGCCCTCTGCGTCTGGCTCTTCACTTCCCTCTTTAGCTATACATCTCCTACACAGGACCTTTCAAACTTTCTACTTTTCTCTTTGCCAAGTGTTGACATCTGAAAGAAAGCAATAAACCAGAAGCGAGTAAGCTTTTGTAATCATCCACTGACCTAGGAAGTGTTTGTGAAACTCAGGCGATAAGAAAGGCCTGCCCTAGCATCTTGGCTTTCCCTTTATTGTTTTCCCAGAGGTCAGCCTCACTTTTATCTCCAGCATCAATAAATAAGGAACAGGACACCCTTCTGGCTCTCAGAACAACCACAGTGATACAGAGCTTCCTTCACCTTTGGAACCAAGGAGAAAGCAACTGGCCAGTGGTGACAGTACAGCATGTGTCACCTATCTCTGCCTGACACTGCCCAAGCACTACCCGTGGAGTCCAGCACAGTCTGTCCTCCTGCTGGAACCTCTATTTTCTCACCACTGGGCCCTATCCTTCTCCAGCTCTGGTTCCCCTGCCCTTAGGAAGTGGTGAGGTTACCCTGGGCTCTGGGAAGCCGGAGAACTTGCTTTTCTCCTAGGTGGGTTCTAGGGAAGGCACAGCCAAACAGGTGGTGCAGAGTCAAGGTCTCAGGTCATCTGCATCTGCTTCTGAGGCCCACTGTGTGCCCAGAGCACTCCTTAAGGTGCTTGGAATACACAGCACACCATGTAGGATTGGAATGCTTTGCCCCCAAATACGTAGACACATTTTGCTTGCTTGTTTGCTTGTTGTTGCTGATCTCAGATATCTGTGAGCAGATTAAGCAACCAGTTTGTGGGCTGTTCTGTTCAGACATCTGGCCTCTCTTTTCTGTTTTTCAGGACTACAGATTGAGGAAGGAGGTTTATAGAGCCTCCTGAGCTTGGCCTGGCTCCCTCAGTACACAAGCACCTCCTGTGCTCACACTCTGGAGGGCAGAGAAGTATGGGTAACAAGCATCAGGAGGATAGGCAAGAGTCCCCATGAAGACTTGTCACAGCCATTTTCTTGGGGAGCAAAGGCAGGTCCCAAAGGTGAGCCAGGTATGCAGGCTGACCCAGAGGGCCTACATGTCCCATAGGCCCAAGCCACTAGGCTGGTGGTGGGACTTGAGGCTGGTCCAGGTCAGACACAGGAGATACAGGCAATACCAGTAGGGGTTCATCGACAGAGAATTTAAAATAGACAAAAGATTAAATTATCTTTTCAGTTTTGGTGAGCTCCAGCAATTGTAAGCGAGGTCAACAATGAGACCCTTTTCTCCAAAGAACAGTTGTTGTCTAAGCCCTAAACAACTGTATAACCCTACTGTATTAATGCATAGATAAGTACACCATTAGCATACTGTATATCCTAATTCCAGAGGCTTTTGCTCAGAGATTAACCTGTGATGTCCCAGCTATGAGGTAGGCCCAGCCCCTGAAGACAGAACTGACCCAGGGCCAGGGCTCACTGCCCAGTGTACAGAGCTGCAGGATGCATGGCTATAAGTATAAGCAGGGAAGCCAGGAGCCCGAGCTCAGAATTGCTGTGAAGGATTACGGGGCATTTGCCTGGAAGATCCCTTTGCTTAGGTATAGGCGGCCACCATGCCCCACCCGTCACAGTACAGATAGATTTTGGGATGTGATTCCCATGCCTGAGCTTGTGATATCCAAAGGTCATTGTCCCAGGAGCTGGCTTCTCTGGTGCATGTTCATCCTTGAAAAGCCTTGAGTGTTCTTCCCTGGCCTGACATGTACCTGGGAGACGCAGCCATAACAAAGACTTGAGAATATGGCATAAGGGACTTCTTTCTGGGCAGGTCCAGGCTTGGCATGTCCCCAAGCCTTCCAGGAGTCAGAGCTGGTGAGACCTTGGGTCTCCAGCCCTGTGAATCTACCTATTCCTATTTATACAGTGGAGCCACAGTAAACAGGTACTGGGGTGGGAAGTAACAAATTAGAAGTGGAATCCCTCTGGTGCTCACCCTAAGGACACAAAGAGATGCCCGTACAGTGCTGAACTAAATTGACAGCAGATGGATTAACAGGAGAAAAGCCCCCAGGCCCACATGTGCTGGGGACACACCATGAGGAAG
>PVJA010011437.1:14625-54868 GCA_004027025.1 Myocastor coypus
TCCTGGCTCAGCCTCCCGAGTGCTGAGATTACAGGCGTGAGCCACCACGCCCGGCTTCTGTTTGGAATTTGGATGAGCCCAGAACTCACAACTCCACAGGACAAAGCATGTGTGACAAATTCTTTCATCATTTGTATTTGACATTTCAGAGGAAGAAGGAAAGCACTGGTTCTTGGGCAGTGAGAGAACCAAGATAATGTCTCTACCAGCTATGCAGCTTCTGGAGCCTGCCATTTAAGCCCATGGCCCGCCAGAGAACATATCTGGGACACTGTTTTCTAGGTCCTAACAGTGAATGCTTGGTTTGGTTTGGTTCGTATGCAGAAAGATTAGTTCGTGCATGACATACTTAACTGAAGTTGAAAAAATATTTTTAAAGCAACAAATTTCTCTCTCTTCCACTGTTTGGATCACCACTCCAGCACAAAATAAAAAATGCCATTCTTTCTAATGATGGCAGATTATCTCTGAAAGCATGTTGTAGAGATGCGGGCTTTGGCAAAGCCACTTACAGCCACAGTCTTCATGCCGGGCAGCCTGTGCCTGCTCTGGACTGAAGACACAGCAGACAGCCATGCTGGGTTTGAATCCCACTGTTTACTGACTGGCAGTGTGGCCTTGGGAAGTTGCCAAGCCACTTTGCTGCCAGCTGTGTCCTCCCTCTCACAAGCAACCACTGTTTCCTTAGCTGCACATTTGGGGTCTCTGTGCAAGTGCTCCACCCCAGAACACACCCAGAGCAGTGCTGTTGACCGTCTAGAGGGAGCCTTCAGATTGAGGCCACTCTGTCCCCACAGCCCACCCTGGCCCAACAGTGAGCGCATCTGCTGGCTGTGAGCTTGCACTGAGCCCCTTCACCTCTGGAGCTCTGGCTTCCTATTT
The DNA here is from genome assembly GCA_004027025.1 of Myocastor coypus. Lineage (NCBI taxonomy): Eukaryota > Metazoa > Chordata > Mammalia > Rodentia > Myocastoridae > Myocastor > Myocastor coypus. The sequence goes on from PVJA010011437.1 coordinate 15,508, forward strand.
TATGGAATGAAGAAAGTAAGAATCTCACCAGCACTGTGTGGAGAGGGTTACACAAAGTGAGGCCCGCAGCGGCCATCAGGAGGAAGCTGTGGCTGTGCTGAGTAAAGCAGGAGGCAGCAGCCAGCGCTCTGCAACCAACAGCAGGCAGCAGCAGAGCCACTCCACTGACACACAGGAGAGGTGGGCAACCAGCTCACCTCCAGGCCTCATCCTTATCCGAGCAAAACTGAAAAGGAGCAAGAGTCCTGCTGTATTTGCTGGTCACGTGGAGATTTCCCTTTGCAAAGCCTTATTGCACTTCCAGGTCTTTACATCATTGGCTGATCAACGTTCTCTTAGAGGGTTATTGACTTGCCCACACTTTGTAAACACTCACCTAGCATAGTTCATCAGGCGGAGTATTTATAGAAAATGCGACTCGGCCAAGCATTGCATTGAAGGCCACTCTTGCCAACTGGCGATGATAACAGAGGCCATGCATCAGCCACTAGACACCGATGGATTGTGGAGAGGAAGGCGCTGTCAGCAGAATTGCTCTCCAGCGACAGCTCAGCCTGAAACACAAGGTATAAATCATGCTCCCGTGGCTGACATGGGGGCTTTGCGGCTCCGTGTAGCATTCACAGGTTATCAGTGCCTCCGGAAGCTGTCCTAGGAGTGTGTCCCTATGTAGACAATAGTGTCGGATCAAAATAAAAGTGAAGCCGGGCGTGGTGGCGCACGCCTGTAATCCCAGCACTCGGGAGGCTGAGGCAGGAGGATCAGTGCGAGTTCGAGACCAGCCTGGGCTACAAAAGTGAGCTCAAGGCCAGCCTCAACTGCGTAGCGAGACCCTGTCTCAAAAAGCCAAAAAAAAAAGTGAATTTTTGGCCCTAACAGCCCCTATATCAGATTTTGCAGAAAAATGAGAACAATGATTCAAAAGGAAACTGTGCATGTAGAATAGAGAGAACTGCCTTCTGAGAAGCAGTCAGCTCCTTTTGGGAGGCTGGCTTGGAATCTCAGAGTCCTTGAGAGGTAGGAGCTAGCTCTGGACAGCAGGCTTCCTGGGATCTTGCCAGGTGCTGCCAGGGTCACACCTAGCGGAGTAGGACTGCTCTTCCCAGGAGGGAGCTTCCGGGGATCCTGAAAAGAGGGGTCTCAGCCCAGCCCAAGGATCAAGGCTGCTGCCTGCATTCCCCTGGCTGGTTGACAGGTCCAAGCTCAGCTGACCCGCCACCCGATGCAGAGGTCAACGGCTCCATCTTGCAGCTCTAATTGCAGTCAAAAGTGTTCCCCTTCCGCATGCTTTTGGGTGGCTTCCTGGCTCTCTGGGCCTCAGGGTGCTGCACCAGCGAGGCATCAGGATTCAGAGGCTGACCGAATAAAGCCCTTGGCGTGACATGAGCTCACTCAGTCGTTGTCACAATCAAGTCATGCAGCCTCCTTTATGGAACGACTTGCCTGATGGTCACGAGTGTTTGCCCTCTTGGTCCCCTCGGAAGGAAGAAGTCTCTCAAATAGCCTGGGTCAGCATCCGCCCAAATCAGGCACAGAGCCTTACGCATACAGAGAAGGGGAGTGCCTTCCAAGGAGCTATAGGACAATGCACTACGTGGGGCAGAGTAGGGCACAGGCTCTGGGCTGTGCAGTCTAACAAGGCACCAGGACCTGAGCCGCAGCCAGGAGGGAGCGTTCCCTACTCAGGATTTTGAGCCTGGCTGGGCTGCATACTGAGGCCCTAGCACAAAGTGACCAGTGAGCAAAGCATCTTTGTTCCAGTGCATACCCAATTGCTGGGTCCCAAGGGTGCTGGCTCTTGGTCTGGGCCAAGCTGGTCTGAGGTGTTGGCATATGCCCCTTAGCAGCAGGATTCCCAATGCCTGGATGCCAGCCAAAGTCACCACTTGGCCCCAGAGGAGGACATGCTATCTTTGGAGCCCACAGGTGCAAGTCCTTGGGTGCAAGTTAACATCACAGCAGGGCTGGTCCCAGCACAGTGTTCTGTAGATAGATGCACGTGGAGCAGCCAAGGTGCCGTGGCTGACGCAGCCTTTCCTGAGTGCTGGTCTGGCTGACTCCCTTGGGCTCCCCTGAGGACCCCTCCGTTTTCCCCATGGTCCTGGGCTGGAGGAGCAGAACCTGGCACAGACAAGTCAGCAGCATCCCCTACTCACTCCTAGTCTGCCCATGCTCTGTGACTTCAGTCAGAGAATTCAGCTCTCCTGGGCTTTTCATGTCTGTCTGGAAGGACCAGAGAGATGCAGACCAGGGAAGCAGTAGGATGGGGACTTCTAGGGCCCTGTAGCCTCCTTGCTGGAACCAAGCCCACTGTGGCCTCCATGGACAGAGCTGAGTAACAGTGGACCTGTGTGACAGCCATACATGTCACCTCTGCCCTAGGACAAGGCTCCTGGGATCTTGCCTTGGCATTGACTGCTAGACCTGCCTAGCACACCTGAATATTTCAATAAATCTCCCATACTTGACAACTGCAAGATGTCAAAGAAATACCCAGATTTTAGGCTTCTTTGAGGACGTCCGGGTGTTTGGCCTTACTGTTCCTCTCTGACATGAGGCTCAGAGTTCACACCATACCCTCACCAGGTTTGGGGGCCTTACACACTAACATGGATTAGGAGGCCACAGCTTGTCCCACAGCTGTCCTCCTTAGACTCTAGAGCAGTGGTTCTCAACCATTCTAATGCCGTGACCCCGCAATACAGTTCCTCATGTTGCAGTGGCCCTAAACCAAAAAAATAATTTTGGTGGCTACTTCAAAACTGTAATTTTGCTACAGTTATGATTCAGAATGTAATAAATAACATTTTCCGATGGCTTTAGGTGACCCCCACTGGGGTCACAACCCACAGGTTGAGAACCGCTGCTCTAGAGGAACTTGATTGTACACCAGATGTGAATGGCCTCAGGAGGGCAGTGACAGAGTAGCAGGTGTGAGCTCCCCGTGGCTCTCAGAGGTTTTGGAAGCCCAGAGTCACCCCACCACAGCACTCATGTGTTAGTACCGCTCCTCCCTGTGGTGCACAGGCAGAGTCCTGGGCAGACCTGCCAGGGCATGCAACCCAGTGTCTGTCCCACACCCACCACCGTCACCTCCTCTTTCCCACGGGAATGAAGGAGAAGTGCCGGCATTCCAGTTCCAACATGCAGAGCCGCTCCAAGGCTGCACTGTCAGCCTCTGCGCCTTCTGCCCTGGGGAAGAAAATGCGCCCTACTCATCCCACACGCAGCTTGCTGAGGACGCCAGCTGCAGGGCCAGGGCCACCACTCCGCCCAAGTCATTCAGTGGTGTGCAGGTGCTCCCACTCATCTCTCCTGAAGGCAGAAGTGGCTTGGGTGTGTTGTCGTAACTCAGCCCTGAGCCAGGAGAAGTGGTGGCCAACTTCAGCAGTCACGTTCCGGCTCCACATCCACAGAACTCAATGAAACCTGCAGTTCCCACCCTACCCAGAGCTGCAGACCAGGCACTGGGAGAAGCTTCCAGGGAACCAGCACCCCACAAGCAAGCCAACCCCTACTGGGGCGGCTGTGCCCAGGGACCTCCTCCTGTTCAGTCAGCTTGAGGTTTCCTTGCCCACAAGCCAAGTCCTCTGCCCTGAACAGCTGTCCTCAGCACAGGGAGGAGCCAAGCAGGGCTGTGGAGAGCCAGGCTGGGTACAAACAGCAGTGGTAGGGTCAAGGACACCTGGGGGTCCTCGACTGAAGACCCTCTCTACACAGGAGGGAAGAGTGCTTAACACTGTACAACTCCAGGGCTGTTTGTCTCAGAGTCACTCACCTGCTCCAAATCCCCTTCACATGGACGCAGGGCTGGGCACAGGGGAACTGGGGAGCCCACCCTGCGCGGATGCTCTCAAGATGGAGACACCTGGACTGCACCTGCACTCCCACGCCTTACACTCACCTGCTGGCAGCTGTGCACCTGGGGGAGGGCCCTGGCTGGCTCTAGGTGCCCTGAGCTGAGCACACACCACCCAAGGAACCAGAAGATCCCTAAGCACTTTCCCTACCTCGTGCTGCTGCTCCTCTTTCCACCCTCCAGGCAGGCCTCCCACGCCACACACAGATGAGTTGCAACAGTCTGCTCCCCCTGGCAGCCTTCCAGGGCCCCAGGGATGGGGGCTGCAAAGGAGAAGGCATGGAGGCACAGGCAACACGGGGGCCAGAGGGTCTGACATGGGAGCGAGGGTGACAGAGACCCAGGAAAGGTTGCAGAAGCTCAGGGTGACCAGGAACCGGCTTTCTGTGTAGACCATCCATGTCCTGGGTCCCTCCTGTTCACTGCTTGCATCTTCTGGCCCAAGCACCTGCCAGATCCCCCAGCCCCCAGTGCAGAGGAGTCATCTCCAATTCTTCTGCCCCCATCCCACCAGCGGCCAGTGTGGACTCTTCCTCCTCTGATTCTGTAAGGCCACTAGTGAATCTCTTGCACAATTATACACACTTCCTTGTGGTTTCTGTGGTCCTGTCCCTAGAGAACCCTGATTAGTGGACCTTGTGGGCCCCAGCCATAGGACCTGCAGGAAAAGCAACCAGCAGCCCGGGCCCAGCCCTGGCTAGCCTGACTCTGCCTATTGAATCCATGCCCCCACACAAATCTGCCTGTCCCAGCAGCTGTATTCACAGAGGCCAAAAGTTAGAAACCATAACCGTCTGGTAGTAAGAAAGAAGCCCTTGATTTACTCATCAAAGCGTACCACTGTGAGGGAGGACACAGCTCCCAGAGTTACACGTGGGTCCAGTCATGTGGAAATCTTGAAGGGTAAGGGTTGCCATAGAGAACAGATTATTGGTTGCCAGGGGATAGGGCGGGGTGGGGTGAGATGCGATGATTGATGTGGCTGAGAAGGGCTACAGGTAGTCCCAGTGGGGCGGAGGGGTCCCACAGCCTAGCTGCGACTTCGTCCTACAGTTCTGTAAGCTGTTACCCTGGGGAAATGAGGATAAGATCTGGTGTCTTCCTCAGAGATTGTGTGTGGATCTGAAATGGTCTCAAATCAAAGTGTTATATTTTGAAAGCTCAGAGAGAGGTGTGGACCATGTCTACTCGCATACTGTGTGAGAAGTAGACGGGCCCATTTCGGCTGGCTACAGAGATGCCAAGCTCCATGCCACATCCCAGCAGCCTCACTGGCCACCAGCACACCCGCACCACACTCTCCTCATGAGACTCAGCACTGTCTTACAACCCTACCAGCTGTGGCCTCCATGGGACCCAAGCTATAGGCCCTGGGAGGAATGGAAACAGCTCCGTGCATGGGAGGTAGATGTGGGCCACCTTCTCAGTGACCTAGGGGTCCATGAGCAGGGTCCTCTCAGATTCTCTGAGCTGCTGCTACTCTTCTGAAGGCATCTGGTGAGACAAGAATGCACTGCAGGCCCATATAACTTGTGTCTTCCCTATGTGACAGGGTACACAAGTGCCTCCTGTGCATGGCCCAATGGCACATATCTTCAGCTTGGTGGACAACTACTTAAATCTCTACAATTTAAAAGCAGCCACAGGCTGGGCGTGGTGGCTCACACCTGTAATCCCAGCACTCGGGAGGCTGAGGCAGGAGGATTGGTGCGAGTTCGAGACCAGCTTGGGCTACAAAAGTGAGCTCAAGGCCAGCCTCAACTGCATAGTGAGACCCTGTCTCAAAAAGACAAAAAAAAAAAAAAAAAAAAAAATTAAAGCAGCCACAGACAATGAAGACCAGGCTGGCTGTGTCCTAATAAAGCTTTATTTGTAAACACAGCCTGTTTATTATTATAGTTTTCAAGTTGTGCCTGCCCACCACTGCCCAGGGGCTAGGATAACCAGGGCATCCATAAGAGTCATGTATAGGGACCTTGCCTCCATACGGAACCCAGCCACTGTCTAGAACTTATTTTCCCCCAAATCTTCTGCCCAGCTTTGGCCTGCCTCCAGGTAGAAGGCTACTGGGAGGGCGAGCAGCAGACGTGGGAGGCAGCCCTGAGCGCTGAATGCTTTGGCTGCTACAGAGAACTTGGGAAATGACTCCAATGCCAGGAAGGAAGCTTAAAAAAAAAAAAAAGAAGAAGAAGAAGAAGAAGGAACAGCTCATTTAAAGCAAGGACAAAAAATAATAGCAATGGGCTAAAATAACCAGGAAGGCTATGACGTCAGCACGGTTTTCCCCACTGGTGATGCCAGAGTGGGCCTGCAGGACTAAGTGTGGGGGTGGAGCAGATGGGAGGGGACACCACCATCTGGGAAGGGGACCGGGAACAGCTCATGAGAACTCACTACCTCCTGCTACACCCAAGATACCATTCACCCACCGCAGGCCAGGCTTGTTTCATTATCTCCACGTGTGCTATCACCAGCTCTCACATGGAGACACAGGACATTGCCCTGCCCTGGGCAGCCTGTGTCCCCCACAAACACTGTTGCCTTGGAGTAGCTGCTCCTGCCAGTGCCATTATAGATGATGGTTGATCTGTGCATGGGTCCTGCAGGTGGGGTCTCCGTGTCCAACGCCAACTCCTGCTCTTTCAGTGGGGCATAGAAGCTCTCTCACACGCTTGTTGAGACTCTACCTTGCTGCAGATGAGGCTGAGACAGCACCCTGGACCTGGCTGTGCAAGGCAGAAGGCCGACAGGGAGGCCCCTCTCAGCTCAGTTCTCCACCCGTGTGCTTGGAAGTACCTTGTGAGAGATGGAATACATTTGTGTGTCACCCCAATTCTCTCCATGAGATTGAGCTCCCCTGGGGGGCCACCCTGCATGCCAGGGACCCTGCCTGAGGAGGCGGACAGGGTGACAGATGCATGTCCCACTCCTGCCATCTGCCTGGACCTTGATTTCTTCCCCTCAAGCTTCCTCCTAGCCGTGCTGGGCTATCAGGGCTGGGATGGAGTCAGTGCTGTCCTCAAGGAGCTCTGAGAAAGAGACGGGTCAAAGCCAGCGACCACACCTGGATGGTATCAAGTGGCTGCGTGAACAGGAGCTGGCAGCAGGGAAGGCAGGCAGGAGCCACAGCCAGCACAGCCTTGGTATCTGCACAGGTGGCCAGGGGCTTGTAGGGGTGGGCCAGGGTGACCCAGAAATCTGCCTGTGGGCTAAGAGGTATGTTATGGTTTATGCTTAAACCCCCAAAGCCTCATGCAATCATGGGGTGGAGACTTCTAGAGTTTGAAACTTGCCTCATGATCCCTGGGATTATGTGTTTTAACACTGATGGGATTATGGATCTGCATACTTCTGCGATTATGGGTGTAGCCTAAAGTGGATAGGCTGAAGCAGAGAGCCTGAACATAATATAGAGAGAGATGGATGCGCGCCGCTGCTCTCTGCTCCCCTGGTTGTTTCATTGCCTCTGTTGCTATTGTCGCTGTTCCGCTGCTATGAGCTGCTGGCCTCTACATTGTGCCTCTCTGCCTCGGAGCCAGCCGAGTATAGACTGAAACCTCCAGTAACTATGAGCTAAATAAACCTTACCTTTCCTTCATTTATTTTGGATGTTGGGTATTTGTCCCAGCAATGAGAGAAAAGTAACTAAGACAAAGTACTGGGCTACCCCTTCAGAGAAAGAGTAGGAAGCCCCTGCCCCAGGGGTGCTTGGTGCCTAATGGTCGGGGTTCATGAGCCAGGGACCTAGCCAGGCCTATATAATAGGGAGTGACCATACCTGACAGTCTGCTCTACCATGGTGGGTCTCCAGAATTAGGTACTCACCCCAAAGTCATACCTCCAGAAGGAATGTGGGTGAAAATGGAAGCATCTTCTAGAAGTGATCACATACTCACAGAGGAACCCCTGACTCAGTTACCTGTGAGCTATTGTAGTGTGGTTCAGGGGACAGATTCAGAAAGACTTTTTGGGGCACAGTCTCCAAGGTTGGGCTTCAATCATCTCCCCACTTCCACCCCAACCCACCCCCATGGCAACTTTCCCACCAATGTCTTAAAAAAAATCACCCATCTTTTTTTTTTTTTTTTGTGGTCTTTTTGAGACAAGTTCTCACTATGTAGTTCAGGCTGGCCTTGAGCTCACTTTTGTAGCCCAGGCTGGTCTCGAACTCGCATCAACCCTTCTGCCTCAGCCTCCCAAGTGCTGGAATTATAGGTGTGCACCACCACGTCCAGCTAATCACCCCAGTGTTAAAGCCCAGACATTTGTGAGCTGTGACCGGGCAGATACAGTAGAGTTTGGACCGCAGGTACCTAGGGCCCCTCAGAGCCACACGCCTGCAGGAGTCCCAGCATATCACTCTCCCAGCATCTTGACCAACAGAAACATGACCACATATGTGCAGCTCTGTCCTGCATCCCTGTCCCTTATAGATCAAGCTTGGGGACCATTTATCAGCCACACAGCCTGGTACTTTGCCAAGATGGCATCAGTAGCCCCATCGTCCCTGTCCTGTGTCCCCTGCCCAGGGCCTGTGAAGGGACTGAGCACTTTAAGGTGCATGGGGTAGACTGTTTCCATTTTGAGATCCTGATGCTTTGCTTAAAGAAATGTAATATATCTTTATAATATTAGCCTTCTGCAACAGCTGTGTGTGTACCAGTGTTTGTTTGCTTGCTTGCTTGTTTTTGAGACCGTGTCTCACTATGTAGCCCAGGCTGGCCTCAAACTCATGATGATCCTCCTGCTTCAGCCTCTTGAACGCTGGGATTATAGGTATGCACCACCTACACCCAGCTGCCATTTGTCTTTTGACTTCACTTATGGTATGTTTTTGTTTCCAGCTTAATGCTTCTGTAATGAAGCTTATGTCCATGCCCCTTTTCGTTTCTCCAGGTCTAGATCGTCCAGAATCACTTTTTACTTAAATTTTTGTCTCATCTGGAGTTTGTTTTGATAAGCACCCAATTTCCACTTCTTTCCAGTGGAAATTCAGTGGCTAATTAAAGGACGCAAACTGGCTTTCCTGTGGAGCCTTCTCACACACGAGGCTCTGGTGCTGTTCAGGTCTCTCACCCGGACCCTTCTGGTCCTCCTGCCCACCCATGAGCCACCGCGCCAAGCGGTTTGGGCTGCTGTGGGCAGCTCATCATTTCACAGTGCGTGCAAATTTTAAATATCTGATATTCTATCTAAATCATTCTCTTAGCTTTTTTATTTCATTTTTCTTTTGTGATGATGCCCCTAAGAAATGCCAGTGACAGCCATCAGCTTCATCTGCAGGGTCCCTACATCACAGGGGCTTGTGTGCCAGGCAGCCCCTCACTGCAAGCCCCAAGTGCCCCGCATGCATCACCTCACCCGACCCACTGGCTGCGGGGGCTCAGGGGCCCTATTCCTTCCCTTTGCAACCATGTGGATGACAGGAGCTGGGGCTCAAGGCCTCTTCCGTGCATCACAAGGGTCAGGATGGAATCCCTGTCACCAGCCCTCTATAGTGTGGTTTCTTCTGACGGTACACTGCACTTACACTGCTGTGGAGTGGAAAACTCCAAAGCCCAGCGCTGTAGGGATCCGTAAATGCAGGGATCCGTTGATCTTACTTGTGAACGGTTCAACACCAGGGAGACACAGTGGTAGGAATGAGAAAGACAGGTAAGACGAAAAGTTGGGCAGGGTGGTCCTCAGTCTGCCTGATGGGCAAGACTAACTTAACTTACACAGTAACAATCTTTTATTTATACTTTCACAAAGTTTGCCTCCCATGATACAAGGCTACCTGGCAGCCAATAGCTGGCCTGAACCAGACAGGATGTTTTTCTCAACAGGATGTTTTTCTCAGCACTGGGGTAGCTTTCTGCTCCAGGAATGGAGGCCCAGTCCCACCTACACACACTTTATCAAAGTCCTGGTTTCATGTGGCTCCCCACACAGCACACCAGTGTGAAGTTAGCACGGGGCTGGAAACTGAGCTCTTTTTATTTAGACCACAGTAAATGTCAGGTTAACTCAGAAAGTGTCCACTGCATCATGCCACATTGTCTGCCCAGAACAAAGCCACTTTCCACATAGCAACCACCTGCTTCTTTGTCCCTGTCGCAAGACTTTGTCCCAAGGAATATGCACTTGCTTATTTGTGTTTTCTGGCTTTTTAAAAGTCATTTTTTTGAGAGCCATTGGAGGGCTGTTTCTCACCACATTTCCTAAGCAGCTTGGTCTTCACACAAATGCAACTTCTTCCCCTGCAGGATTGTACCAGGCCCCTGTAGCACTGATCCTTATTTCCTGTGTTTTGTCAGCCAATCTTCCTCTCCTGTGCCATGCCTTCCACCTGTAAGGCATGGCAACCACCTTTCCTTCTCTACCTTTCTGAGCTCAGCATTCTCTCTCTCTGGAGAAGTGTGTTAAGTAGTATGCCAAAAACAGCGCATGCTGTGCCATTCCTCCTCTTTGATGGAGGCTTTTATGAGAATATTCCTAGCCTTTTACCATTAAGCCTGCATTTTTATCAAAAATAATTTTATCGTGTTGGGAAAGCAAATACCTGTTGTTATGGTTTATGTCTAGTTGTCCCCCCAAAGCCTCCTGCAGTCATGGGATGAGGACTTCTATAGATTGAGACTTGACTCATGAGTCACTGGGTTTATGTGATTTAGTACTGATCTTGAGTTTGAGACTTGAGCCATGATCCCTGGGATTATGTGTTTTAATACTGATGGGATTATCGGTCTGAGTATGGCTGGGACTACGGGTGTGGTCTAGGGCAGATATCCTAAGGCAGAGAGCCTGATGCAATTTAAAGAGAGACAGAGAGACAGACTCACGCTGTTGCTCTCTGCTCCCCTGGTTGTTCTGTTGCCTCTGTCACCATTTTGTTGCTGTTCTACTGCTATGAACTGGATGGTCTCTGCCCTGTTCCACTCAGCTTTGGGCCAGCCGAATATGGACGGAAAACCTCCAGTAACTGTGAGTTAATAAACCTTTCCTTCCTTCATTTTGAGTGTCGGGTATTTGTCCCAGCAATGAGTAAAAAGTAACTAAGACATCTGTTCTGGGTTGATTGTTCTTTGCCTCTGTTATTTTGTTTTGAAATGGTGTCTTGCAATGTAAGGCCCAGACTGGCATTAAACTCCTGTGCTCAGCTGATCCTCCTGCCTCAGCCCTGTAGGCAGTTTGGGCTAGAGACATCCACTCCTGTGTCCAGCATGGTATTTAAAATCAGACATGTTAGCCGGGCGTGGTGGCTCACGCCTGTAATCCCAGCACTCGGGAGGCTGAGGCAGGAGGATTGGTGCGAGTTCGAGACCAGCCTGGGCTACAAAAGTGAGCTCAAGGCCAGCCTCAACTGCATAGCGAGACCCTGTCTCAAAAAGACAAAAATAAATAAATAAATAAATAAATAAAATAAAATAAAATAAAATAAAATAAAATAAAATCAGACATGTGTTGGGGGCCCAGCAGGATAGCTCAGTGGTCTAAAGCGCCTGCTTAGGAAAGCTTGGGTGGCTGCAGGGATCTCGGTTCAATCCCCAGCACCACGTGCTGCACCAGCCCTGCCCTCAGGGTGGGCTGAGCCAGCCATAAAAATAAATAAACAAAAGTTCTGAAACAAAAAAAAATTAAATTAAAATCAAAAATAAAATCAGACTTGTGGGCTGGGGAGATAGCTCAGTGGCACAAGTGCCTGCCTGACATCTGCAAGATCCTGAGTTCGATCCCTGGTACCACAAAAAATAAATAAATAAATAAATAAATAAATAAATAAAATTAAAATAAATAAATAAAATCAGAAATGTGCCAAAAGAGCCAGGTGTGGTGGTGCACACCTGTAATTCCAGTACTTGGGAGGCTGAGGCAGGGAGATCAGTGCAAGTTCGAGACCAGCCTTGGCTACAAAAGTGAGTTCAAGGCCAGCCTGAACTGCATAGCAACACCCTGTCTCAAACACACACACACACACACACACACACACACACACACACACAGAAGAAATGTGCCAAAAGGTGGATGTGCCAACTCACAACCTTGCACTTACCAGGCAGGCACATGTGCCATCGAGCTGTCTCCCCAGCCCCGCCTTGTTGATTTTGATGGTGGTGGCCATAGCTCCCTCCCTCCTTGGCTAAGTGGGAGCTGTGTTGGAGAACAGCAGGCCCTTCCAGAGTGCATTCCCACCTCCCCAGCATAAGGACAGGGAATCCATCAAAAGGCTCACAGTCCCCAGCAGATATCTGCTTTCTGTGCTTGGGGACTCAGACGGAGCACATTTGCCCCGCACATTTGCCCCTCTTTCTCTGATCCTGATAGCTGTTCCTGCAGAAGTCACCTACCTGCCTGAGCAGCCTCACCTCCAGCTCTTCTGCCAGGGCATTGCTGAGGTCAAGTAGACTAGCCATGAAATGGGGCCGGCTTCCCCACAGGCCCGGATGGAGCCTGCCCTGCACTCATGGTAGCCTGCTCCATATGGAATATGTCCAAGATCTTCCTAAAACCTGAATCTGAGTGAGGGTAGGAGTCCCTGGGGTTTTGGGAAATGGGGAAACCCCAGAGGAGGCTGACCACTGGGCACATGTGAAGCTTCCTGCCCCTGTTTGTGACAGGAGCCAATAGGCTCCTCTCGAAGGTAAAGACTTTCATGATAGGCTCTGTCCTCACCCTCAGGATTAATGAAGAGCCACAAATAGCCAGAGGCTGCAAAGCAGCCCTTCAGGCCATCTCGGCACAGCAGGCGGCCTGCTCTTCCTGAGGGACAGCTGTGTCTTTGTTGCTCATGAAGCTCCAGAGCAGGTGGTGGTGGATGAGTTTCAGGGAAAAAGTCATTGATTTGAGAGAAAGATTAAAGGAGGGAGATCCTGTTGGGTAACAAAGGAAGACAGAAGGAAGCTTATGGAAGAATTCACACCAGCCACATCCCCTCCTGGGCTGTGGGAAAAAGGGATTCGCTCCCATGCAGCAGTCCTACAGGATGACGCCTTGCCATTGTTTCCTTGGAATTTTCATGTTTTTATAATGAGCATCTTCAAACCCATATAGAAGCCAAAAGGATAACACAATAATAATTAAATAATTACTAGTGTCAACAGGGATGACAAGTCCAAGTACCTATATTATAGGGTAATAGTATCAATAAGCTTCTCTTCTGGAGGGTTAAGAACCTAAGTTTACAGACCAAAAATTAGAGAAAAAGAAGAGCTACAAGGTTAGCCAATATTTTGTCTCTAGCCCTTCAAGGTCAGTGAGGACTCCACATAAGAGACTCTCTACTATAAAATCCTATAACTCAGTGGTGTCCCAAATTTTCTGTTCAAAGAGATTATGGAGTCACAGAGGAAAGGGATCAGTGATGTATAGTGTGCCTAAGGAGAGTCACCTAGAGAGAAAACATTCTCTCAGGTTTACAGATAGCAAACTGCTCAAGCAATGACCATGACTCATCCAGACGGCTGACACTGGCAAAAGTTCTACCAAATGCTATACATAGTTTCAAGGTAAATCCTCAGGGGATTTGACTGACCTTATCAGATATAAAAATTACATGTTTTGCTATGTAGGTCTTGTTTCAACTTGGCCTTAACCACCTAGCAGAAAAGTTTAACCACGAAGCATAAGAAAAAATAAAGCCAGATTAGTATGCTGAGCTGTAAAAGGCTCAAGTCAACAGTTTCTAACATTGCCAGTTCTGCCAATAACCCACTACTATTATGGAATATTGCTGTATGTATACAACTACTTTCTCCTAGTTCAGTGAGAAGAAATATTTGTACCAATAGTGTTTATAAAAGGTGTAACAACCTCCTGTGCTCCCCACCCAGCCTTAGTTCGCTGTGCAGCCCATTGTGTTGTGTTGGCAACTTCCCTCCCTCCCCCAAGGGCACACACACACCCAAGTCAATTGCTGGGAAACAAACCAGCAAAACTAAGGACAAGACACTGCACTGACAGCTCTGGGAGCCTAGCGCTAGCACATATGGAGCCCTCAGCCCTGGTGGAGCCCTTCCTGGAGCTGCTGGTGAGACTATTGCCCTGCCTGCATCTGGCTGCAGCCCCAAGTAGGAGACAGCCAGGTGGGGTCCAGACTCCTGACCTAGCACCTGAAGGGGAAACAGGTGCATCACAGGCAGTCAGCTAGCACCTGTGACTCATGACTCAGACAGAGATAACCAAGAACTAAAGCTCCTTTCTTGGGAGAATTCTAGAGATTCTTCTTGAAAACAAAAAAAAAAAACAGAGATGACTAGGACCAAATGAAGTCCTTATCCATTTTTTCTATATGATTTGTATTTTAGGGGGACAAAATAATTGATAAAACCAATTTCCTTCCTCCAAAAATGCACCAGCTAATAAATGAGGTAGTAATAATAGATGCAAAATTTGTTTAAAAAAAGAAGAGACAGGGCAGGCCAGATAGCTCAGTGGACTAACAAGCCTGCTTAGGCAGAGTGCAGCAGCTGGGGTTTGATCCTCAGCATGCTGTGCCAGCCCTCACCCCAGGGAGCACTGAGATGACAATTGAGACTGGGCATGGTAGCACACACCTATAATCCTAGCACTTGGGAGGCTAAACATAGAAGGCAGCCTGGGACGTGGTGGCGCACACCTGTAATCCCAGCACTCCCAGCACTCGGGAGGCTGAGGCAGGAGGATCGATGCAAGTTCGAGACCAGCCTGTCTGAGTCATGGTCACAGGTGTTAGCTGACTGCCTTAGCCTCCCAAGTATTGAGATTACAGGCCTGTCTGGGACACAAATGTTGAAGTAAAGTCAGAATTGACACGGAGGTTTTGGCATAGAAACTGGAGAGTACGTTACTCACAGCATGGACCATGCTCACTCCCTGCAACCCTTCTTAGGATTGAGCTGGTGACAGACATCTGAGAATCTGTAACAAACAAGTGATTGCTATTTTTACCTCTGCCTTGGAAATAGAGACTTGGGGGACTTGTCCTGCTCTGTCAGTGCCGTCTTCACCATGGAGTCCCCAGGGCAATCAGGTGTATGTGTTTTCCTTTTGACTCTCTTAAAACAGCGTACCCTTAAAACATCTATAGAGGGCCAGGAAGATAGTTCAGTGGCATAAGTGCTTGCCTGGCAAGTGCAGGGTCCTGAGTTCAATCCCTGGTCCCCTCCAAAAAATAATAATAATAAATAAAAATAAAAATATTCTCATTGAATTCGGGGCCTGGCAGGATGGCTCAGTGGTCTAAAGCGCATGCAGGCCCCTGCAGGCGGCTGCAGGGACCGCAGTTCTATTGTGGGCACCACATGCTGTGCCGGCCCTCCCCTCAGGGCAGGCTGAGCCGGCCATAAAAATAAATAAACAAAAGTTCTGAAACAAGAAAAAAAAATTTTTTTTTAAATCTATAGATAAGATAATATGTTCAAGCTGGGCGTGGTGGCGCACGCCTGTAATCCCAGCACGTGGGAGGCTGAGGCAGGAGGATCAGTGCAAGTTCGAGACCAGCCTGGGCTACAAAAGTGAGCTCAAGGCCAGCCTGAACTGCATAGTGAGACCCTGTCTCAAAAAGATAAAAAAAAAAAAAACGACAAAATGTTCAAAGAATGAAATTTATTGCTGTTTAAAGTACACAAGCAGTGTGAGGATTTGCTGCAGAAGTATTGATGTCTAATTGAATGCATCACTGCTTTTCTCAGCTCTTCCTTTTGACGTCATTAGAAAAGCCTGCCATGGCTTACACTGGAGGTTTGGATGAAGGCAGTTTTTCTCCTAAAATTTGGGGTTTTTCCATTCCTTCTCAGATGAAGCACTGTAAAGCAAAGTCAGTGGTCTATGAAAAGTACAAATAAGAAGTGGGATGGGGCACATGCTTTGTGAGTTTTCCAGCAGAATTTTCTTTTTGTCTTGTATAGACCATGTCTTAGCTTGCTCATGACATTTGTAAGTTTTTCTGACACAGAATTGGAAGTCTTTAGTGACAGGAGGAAGTTGGTATGATTACTGTGTGAGATGGCTGCTATTTTTGATAAATATTTATTGCAGTAACCTGGAAATAAATTTTTTTTCTCTTTTTTGAGACAGGGTCTTGCTATGCAGTTGAGGCTGGCCTTGAGCTCACTTTTGTAGCCCAGGCTGGTCTCGAACTCGCACTGATCCTCCTGCCTCAGCCTCCCGAGTGCTGGGATTACAGACATGAGCCACCACGCCTGGCTAACCTGGAAATAATTTTTAACCATCTCAAAGAATATATAAAATGTTTATTTACAAAACAATAAAGTTTCTGGCCAGAAAAAAGAGAAAAATCTGACTAATATGAACTCCAATCAGACATTTAATGGTGATGATTATTTTTGGGGAATGTTAATACCGTTGGCTAAGTTTTTAATGATTTTTTTTTTCATTTCAGTAGGTATTTTCTAAAACATTTGCAGATGGATAATTATCCTGCCTGGGATTTGTTCCCAAGCAATCAGCTAGGAACAAATGGGTGGAGAGGTGTCAATGAAATTGGACTTGGTGAACATTGAACTTAAGGAGGCTAAGTGATGGATATGTGGTGATGATTAAATTATCAGGTATTACTACAGTGTCCCTGGACCTTCTGAAGTGTTTGACAATGCCCGTTATAGAAAGTTAAAACCGCAAGGAAAACACTGGCAAAAGCACACCCTTTTAGGGACTACGTCCTTTTTCTCATGAAGACTAACACATCTACAGGGAGAGAGAGAGACAGAGACAGAGACAGAGACAGAGACAGAGACAGAGAGACAGAGAGACAGACAGAGACAGAGAAAGACAGGGCAAACAGAGAGACAAAGAGAAAGAGAGAGAGACAGACAGAGAAAGAGACAAAAAGAAGAGAGAGAGAGACAGACAGTCAGAGACAGAGAGACAGGAAGAGACAAAGACAGAGAAAGACAGAGAGACAGAGACAGAGTCACAGAGATAGAGAAAAACAGACAGAGAGACGGAGACAGAGAAAACTGAAAAATCAAATCCGCTGAGAACAAATCCTGTATAGCAGGCTGCACTGGAGCACACATCCATGGGACAAACAGTGCCTTGGTGGAAGGAGGTCGGGATGGTGTAGAAGCCTCCTTCCTCCTCCCAGACTGTCACCAGAAACTGCCACAGCACTGTCATCCAAGGCTGTGGAAGGCCAGGGCTATGCTGGGAAAGTACCCCTGGAATGAAGGCAGTTTCTATGGATGCAAACACTGTTTTCTAAGCTGAGCACTGATTCACACACATGATTCTGTGTCAGCATCCAGTAAACAGAACTGTGAGAGACACGGCATCCAGACAGCGAGGTCAGCGGTGGTAGATGTGGTGCCCAGGTGGTGAGGCGGGCTGCAGAAAGGCTCCTGTGCTGCCTGCTCAGCCCCTGATGGGCATCAGGGTCACCCCTGGACAGTCCACCTCAGCCATGGTTCCCTGGCTCTCTGGTGAAGCTGTAATAGCATCATGGATATCCCAGGGCTGCCAAAGTCCTGGGCAGTCTCGTACCTGGTTGTGTCCCAGTCCCTGGAAATCAGCTCAGCAGATTGGAGCCAAGGCACCCGCTGGAAGGGCAGTGAGGCCACCAGCCATGGTGATTGCAACCCAGGTTTTCTCGTCTCTCCCAGATCAAGGCTTTGGGGAGTGTCTATGGCCATTCTCCTCACTGATGGAGACACATGGCATCCAGAAACCCTGGGCCGGGCCCAAGGCTGAGACAGGCCCTGAGCTCCAGGCCTCAGGCAGTTAGCACTAAGGATGAAGCCAGCATGGCCACCAGCTGCTGAGGACGCTGAGCTGCGGCATCCCAAGTGTGTCACCAGGTAAGGCAGTCCCAGAAATCTCTGCATGAAAACTCTGTCGGGCAGTGCCTGGGCTCCCCATGCCCAGAGCTCTGCAGTGGGTCCCACACAGTAACCCCCAGCTCTCCAGGAAAACACAGCGATGGCACTATCCCCATCATGTGTCCTGTGGCAGGGATACCTCTGACAGGGACCAGGCCCTACCTGATCACTCCAGCCACTGAGCAAGGTGTGGGGAGGAGAACCCTGAAACTAGCCACTGTCTTGAGGCTTGAAATCTTGCCATCCCTGAACCATAAACTGAAAATCACAGTCCCCAAAAATTCCAAATGTCAAAATCTTGATGTCAAACTCCCACAGCCTCAAATTCCTATTGAGAAAGAAATGGTCCATTTAAGAAGGGCACAAAGCACAGTACAAAAGTCATACCATGAGGCCTGAGAACTATTTAGAAACACATCACCAGACAGCACTGGTATCCTTCTGGCTAAGGCATTCCAGCATGCCTGAGGACCAGCTAGCAGCCACTAGCTGGAAGGTAATTACGCACACAGCAGGGTAAGAGGACACAGGCTGCGGTTTTCACCCGCTCTGTGGCCTATGTGTATATAAGGCCCACACTGAGCTCCTGAGGATCAAACAGGCAGGAGAGCAGAGCCTGGCCCACAGGACACACCAGAAACCACTCCTAAGTCTCAACCCAGCTTCTCAGCAAGGTGGAGGGAGCAGGTAGACTGGTGACCCCTCTTGCCAGGCCAGCCGTGCACCATGGAACAAGTGTAGCTTTCTCCCCCTCAACTATTCCTCCCTTCCCAAAAGCAGCAAGACAGGGGCCCCATAATACCGGACTGCAAAGAAGCTGGTGATTAGCCGGGTGTGGCGGCGCACACCTGTAATCCCAGCACTCGGGAGGCTGAGGCAGGAGGATCAGTGTGAGTTCGAGACCAGCCTGGGCCATAAAAGTGAGCTCAAGGCCAGCCTGAACTGCATAGCAAGATCCTGTCTCAAAAAGACAAAAAAAAAAAAAAAAAAAAAAACCAAAGAAGCTGGTGACAAGTTCAAGCCTCACAGGAATGCTGGGGTGCAGCTAGGGGCAGAACAGTCACCTAGCATGTGCGAGGGCCTGGGTTCCACCCCGAGCTCCACAAGAAAGAAAATCAGAAACATAGCCCAGAACAACCTCTCTACTTGAGCCTCAGCTTGCAAGTTACGGACCTTGGGGTACTGATGTCATTTGTCTGAACAGCGAGAGGCAAACCAGCTTTGAAATCCATCATGGGCAGGCTCGTCGGCTCAACCTCACCGTCACCTCCAGCTGCATCATCCTGGTGACGACAGTGACACTGCAGACACTCCCAGACCTGCTTTCATGTACCTTCATGTGGTGATGACCCTCAATGGCTTGCAAAGGCCTGCACGTGGGTCCAGCATGTACAAAATACTGTTAGGGGGACCCCTTCCATGGTGATACTTCAGAGCCTGGGGCTGTAGCGGGCAGCTGACTAGGTATGAGTGGGCTGAGGGCAGCCAAGACTAGCTGGACATCCAGCTCCCTGAGGCCTGCAGCAGATGGCAGAGTCCAGAGTTCAAAAGGTTATTCCAGCCCTGGAAGAATGGAAATCCCCCACCTTCCGCAGATGTTTGTGGGATGTGGGCTTCCTGCTCTGCAGCTGGTCGTCAAAGCTCCCAGGAGCTCGTCTCAGATGTGCACCCACTGAAGTCTCCTCCTGGTGCACCTCTCCTGCACAGGGTGTGTCGTTCCAACTCCAGCGCTCTTCACCGTGGCAGAGAGGGGCCTGGGAGTTATGGATGCCTCTTCTATTCCCGCCACTTAACTCTGGGCCTTCCAAAAAATGGATCAGAAGATAAGGCAAGGGGCCTCAGATGTCACGAAGACATCTTCACTATTCCCTGTGGCCTCAGACTGCCCCAAACCTGCTGCACTCAGGAGGCTGCATAACTGCATAGTGGGCCACTGTCCTGGGGAGCCAGGAAGACCATTTGCCTTGGAGCACACAGACAAATCTGCTTTTCACTGAGCGAGTTTTAGCTGGACTCTGAATGCTTCCTGCTCTTCCTTTGAGGTCCTCCTCCTCAGTGTTCAAATCTGGGCAGAGCAGCTGCTTTGGAGACTCAAGGGACAGTGCAGTGCTGAAGTCACAGGGCCGGGACACGAGCTGGTGCTGCGCCATTTTCTGTGGCACTTTTTCCTGGAGCTGGGGAGGAAGCCTGTTGGGATAAGAAGAAGTTAAACTAGAGATGGTGCAGAATGGCTCTCAGGACATGTGGGCATTTGGAACCTTTGCCTGCCCCAAAGCCTGCCTTGGCGCCTGCATGGGCCCCTTCCTTGTAGTCTGCAGCTTTACACTGCGCCCCACATGCCTCTGGCCATGGGGAGAGCAGTATTTCCTTGCTTTCTGGGGCTTTTGCCTGGGTGCCTGAGTAGCCTTATGTAGCCCTAGTGGCAGTCCTCAGGCAATGGTCCCCACTTCTTACCCAGGACATCCCTGACCCTGAATTCCTTTTTGTTTACTTCACTAAAACCCAAGAATTCTCAGGCCTTTGGCTTCTACTCTGACTTCTTTGGCCCCAGCAAAGGGCTTCCCCAGAGAGTGCTCCGCAGGGACCTGGGCAGTGGCGGCAGGGCTGGGCCTCTTCCCAACATCTCTCTTGTGGAAAGCTGGGTGTGGTGGCGCATGCCTGTAATCCCAGCACTCGAGAGGCTGAGGCAGGAGGATTGGTGAGAGTTCGAGACCAGCTTGGGCTACAAAACTGAGGTCAAGGCCAGCCTGAACTGTACAGCGAGACCCTGTCTCAAAAAGAGAGAGAAAAAAAAAAAAAAAAAAGCCAGGCGTGGTGGCACATGCCTGTAATCCCAGCACTCGGGAGGCTGAGGCAGGAGGATTGGTGCAAGTTCGAGACCAGCCTGGGCTACAAAAGTGAACTCAAGGCCAGCCTGGACTACATTGTGAGACCCTGTCTCAAAAAGACCAAAAAAAAAAAAACATTTCTCTTGTGGAAACAGGGCAGCATGAAGCTAGTTCTAATCTATGGTCATCCTGGCGAGGTCTGGGATAATAGGAATGCTGTACAAGCTGGCATCTGCTCTTTCATTTTAGAACTTGGAGGAGCCCACTCTGAGAGGGCAATGCCCCAAGACCTTTGTTAGTGGTTGTGACGTTTTGCAAGGAGAGTGTAGTTGGGTCTTCCCTTCTGCTTGGGACAGTGGCCATGCCCACCAAATCTGCAGTAATATCAACCCCACCTCCCATAAGACGGGGCAGGGACACAGAGAATGAGCTAGTTTCCTGGGTCAGGAAAGGTATTTCTGGCAGCTCCAAAACTCTCAAGAAAATGCTGAGTGCTGGGGCTGCTTCAGACACACATCCCTCACCTGCTCTCTGGTGCTTTCTCTACCCGGTAAGCAATGTGCAGGTGAAGTTGCAGGAAAGGAGAGAGACAGGTGTGCAGAGAATAAACGTGATGATGGCCTGAGCTGCCCACCTGGCAGTGACTCACCTCAAGCACACCTCCTGAGAACACCTGTCCTTGCTGTCCCAAACTTGACCCTAAAACTTGTCCCAAAATGTCCTAGAATCCAAGACTTTGTGAACACTGACATAGCAGACAGACAGTAGATCCACTAACCCCTCGTGACTGGTCGAATTCAATGGGCTTGCTGTGAAGGGGCTGCCTGTGGATTGCCTGTAGGCAAAGGGCACTCATGCATAAGTGACTGGTTAGACTGGGACCCCACCCCCAAGACAACTTCCTGGGCTTATGCAGATATGCCAGAAGTCTGAAAACTTCAAGCTACAACACACTCTAGTTGTAAGCACTTTGGGTACTTGACCTGAAACACAGAGGCAGCTCAGCCACCAGGAGCTGCATTCTTTACAGCAACCCTGGAGGCAGGAAGCCTGAGCTCAGAGGTGCCAGGTATCCCCTAGGCCTGTGACACCGGCTCCTCCCTGTGTCTCCTCTTTCTTCCTGTGTCCCTGCTACAAAAACATCAGGGGTGTGAGAGGATGATCCACCCATGATCTCATTCCCGTGTGACCCCAAAAGGACTTGTCTCTCATCAAACCTACAGAGAAAGTCTCCACCAACCTCACATGCCCAGCTTCCTGGAGTGTGGGGTCGGGGAACTTGGCATTGCCTTCTGTGGTCCAGTTCCTCTTCAGCTGCTGGGGCCTATGCAGCTCAGCAGGCACCAACCTGGGCAGGAGCACAGAATCCGAGCCCTCAAATTTAGTTGGCCCTGCCTGTACCTGTTCTGTGTGTGTGTGTGTGTGTGTGTGTGTGTGTGTGTGTCTTTTTGAGACAGGGTCTTACTATGCAGTTCAGGCTGGCCTTCAGCTCACTTTTGTAGCCCAGGCTGGTCTCGAACTCGCACTGATCCTCCTGCCTCAGCCTCCCAAGCTCTGGGATTACACACGTGAGCCACCACACCTGGCTTGCACCTGTTCTCTTGCAACCAGCACCAAGTGGGCCCAGGCGGTGAGCAGCCATGATGCAGCTCCCTGGCTGCACTTCAATGCTGACAAAGGGTTGTTCTGAAACCACACGCAGAGGCTGCAGTCTGGTATCTGGGGTGCTGGAAGCGCTTGGCTCTTCTGTGGTTGTGAGAGCTGCAGCAGTCCTGTCCCTGGACATCTCCCCCAGGGATTCTGGAGCTCTGTGGAGACGGTCTTGCATGAAGTGGGGTCCTACTAGAAGCGCCGAGTAGCTGTCAGGACAAAGGATAGAGCTGGCTGACCTCTGTCAGTCAGGTGTCACACATCTCAGAGCACGGAGGTCCCTTCAGGGTCACCAGACACCAAATCCACAGATACCCAAGCCAAGTGTGTGCAGCACCCCCGATGCCAGACTGCACCCTCCATAAACCCATGCCACCTTACACAGCTGAGAAGAGTTTCGCTCCCACAGACCCTGTCCCCAGAGATCCCAGCCTCCCCCAATCTGGTCCTGTATGGCACAGCTGTACCACCCTACATCTTCCCAGGGTAGTGGGCACAGAATGCCTCAGGCACAAAGGCAGTGACAGCTGACATAGGATAGGGTGGACCAGCTCAAGCAGAATACCTGGGACCAGGAGTACTGTATGGTGAGGTCAGTTCTGGAAAATATGTTCACTGCAGCCTTGCCGTCCACTGACAGGACAACCTTGTCCAGACCTCCTGGGGTTTCCCACAAGGGCTGCTCCTATGCTTCCCTCTGTTTTTTGGAAGAAAAGGAATAGGAATATTACTAATCTGATTCCAGAACACTGAGAGGTTGGGGTAAGAGGATCAAATTTGAGGCCAGCCTGGGCATCAGAAAAACCATGTCTTGGCCAGGCGTGGTGGCGCATGCCTGTAATCCCTGCACTTGGGAGACTGAGGCAGGAGGATCAATATGAGTTCGAGACCAGCCTGGGCTACAAAAGTGAGCTCAAGGCCAGCCTGAACTGTATAGCAAGACCCTGTCTCAAAAAGACAAAAAAAAAAGAAAAAAAGAAAAACCATTTCTTAACTAATGAATTATTAATAAGGGCTGTGCCTTAATGTAAAGGACCTGGGTTTAGTCTCCAGGACTGAAAAAAAAAGAAAAAAGAAAGAGAAGAGAGAGAAAGGTAGGAAATGAAGAAGGGAAGGAGAGAGGGGGGAGGGAGGGAAGAAGAGAAGGAGGGAGGAAGAGAGGGAAGGAGGGGGAGGGGGGAGGGAGGGAGGAGAGATAGAGAACAGAAAGCAGGAGATCCCAGCAGACAGCCCCTCTGCCCTTGGTGCACTGCACCTGGCTGTGGCCTGGTGTCCCAGGAGGCACAATGAACACTGAATCCTGAACATACTAGCTGAGGACACTGCATGCAGCGCCATCCCTGATGTCACTCTGGTGTGCCCTGTTTACCTGTACAGATGCTTCCTTAGACACCAATTGGCAATGTGAGTTCAGGAGCTGTCCATCCCACCCTGTAGCCCAGGTCAGAAACACACACACACACACACACACACACACACACACACACACACACACAGAAGGCTGGTCTCTTCCTCTATCACATACTCTGCCCCAAGCTCCGACAGGACAACCTCCATGGCCCTCATTGAATCTGGCAAGTGATGACATGGCCTCTGTGAAGCCAATCAGACTAATTTCTCTGCAGAGAGCAAGCCAGGGCCCTCTAGAGCATTACTGGGTTCTCTGCTGGGTGTTTCCTGGGTGAATTTGAAGGCCCAGTATTGGAAGCTACAGGAAGTTAGGAAATTGGCCAAATGTGTGTAGGTGGGACTGGGCCTCAGCACCTGAAGTGAGCAAGCTAACCCAGTCCTTAAATAAACATCCTGTCTGGTTAAGGTCAGCTATTAGTCACCACACAGCCTTGTGTCGCGTGTTACTAACTTGGCAAAAGTATAAATAAAGGATCATCTCATTGTGTGTGGTGTTAGTCTTGCGTCAGGCAGACCAGCGACCACCTAGCCCAGCTTTTGTCTCCTTGTCTGTCTTTCTCATTCCTGTCACCATAACCGATTGCAGCGAGACCAACACATCCCTACAATGCAGCTTCTCTCGACCACAGGAAAATGGACTGTGGGCTTCAGGAGTCCAAATACAAACCCACAATCCAGGATTGTCACTGCACCTTTGGTGGCAAACACAGGCCACAGTGTCCCACAGTAGAGACTGTCTTCCTCTGCGAAGTCTGTTACTGGTGCAGCGTGAAGCAATACACACATACAAGAACATCCTGGGTTGATCCTGTAAAGAAAAGGGTGGGACTTAAACCTACCCATACTTCGTTTACAAACAGGGTTTCAGGAGATGAGAGATTTACACACAAACCACATCCCCTGGGCACAGAGAAAACGATTTTGCCTCCAGGAAACCATAACTGCAGTGAAAGGTGTCAGCCGTGGCAGTGGCTGTGAAAGGTGCTGGCTGACGGCCAACATGATATCTTCAAAGGCTAATAAAGACTGAGAAGCAGTGGAGTGGGTGATACATCCATGAAACGCTGAGGCTGAGGAGTTGGCAGCTTCCGCAAATGGAAGCACAAAGACATGAGGGATTTCTAGAGAAATGGTGAAAGAGGCTCTCCAACCGTCTCCTGAAACCCTGTTTGTAAATGAAGTACGGGTAAGTACAGCACCGGGTCTCTCCAAGCTGCCAATATATTTGTTTGCTATTTTAAAAATGCAACTACATTTCAGGTAGTTTTTTTATGTATGTAAACTGGAGGAAGGCTATGGGTTTTTCCATCAAAATATTAAGTGATAAGGGTTCTCATCACAAGGATCATCTAATGGGAGTATAACTTGAAATAATTAATTATTAGGGCTCCAGTATTGATGTAAAAATGTAACTTTTTTTTTTTTTTTTTGTGGGACCAGGGTTTGAACTCACGAGGTTGTACTTTCCAGGCAGGTACTTGTGCCATGGAGCTATCTCCCCAGCCCCCCAAAAAGAATCAGAGTTTATTTTTATTTATTTATTTATTTATTGCAGGACCAGGGTTCAAACTCATGATCTTGCACTTGCCAGGCAGGCACCTGTGCCATGGAGCTATCTCCCCAGGCCCTTTTGTAACTTTTTTTTTTTTAAGTACTTGAAAAAAAATTAGCTTTGACAGTGCCTTAGTTACTCTTCTCTCATTGCTGAGACAAATACCCAACACTCAAAATGAGGGAAGGAAAGGTTTATTTGGCTTACAGTGACTGGAGCCATATTCAGCTGGCTCCAAGGCAGAGGCACATGGCAGGAAACAACCTATCATGGTGACAGCTAAGAGCAAGAGTACACAGAGAGAGGTAGCAGCAGCTCAAGCAGCTAACTTCTCTACCTCCATTACACTGAAATGCAAATCACCTGCCCCAGGGCAGGTGTAGCACCCATTTTTACAATAATCAATTACAAATTCCAGAAGCTACCCCATGACTGCATGAGGCTTTTGGGGGACACCTATATATAAACCATAACAGTGACTTCTTTTGTGGTACTTGAGGTGGAACTCAGGACCTAGCACTTGGCAGGCAGGCGGGTATGCTGCTGAGCTGTCTCCCCTGGCCCACAGTGTGCCATCTTAAGGTAGAATGGTGAAGCTTTGCAGGTGTCAGGACTTACCCTGCTGTCCCAATCCCAAGATAAAACATAGCCACCTTAACATACACACCCTTGCGCTGCAAACTAGCCCAGTGTGGAGGAGGAGCTCACTCTAAAAGAGGAAATTGTGGACAACATTAATTTACACAAAGTAACTTGCTCAGCAAGAAGCCACAGCACTTTAATTTGGGGTTTAAATTGCAGCTTTGGGGTGAAAATTATTACTAAAGTAATGGATGACTCCAACAGAAATATTATGTTATATTGGTTTGCTTGAAGTTGTGTAACTTAGTGAGGCTCTTGCCTTCCTTCCTTCATGAAGTCTGTTGTTGGTGCAGCAGCAACCAACACATGCGTGAGAGCATCCTACAGCTGGCAATAGTGATTTCACCACAGATTTGCCCTTTGTGACTCAGCACACAGCACTGGCCTGGTTATCCTAACTAAAGAAACAGTGCCTGAGATTCGCCACACCCCTAAGCAGAGCACTTAACAGAAGAGCAGCTGTTCACACCTTTTAGCATTGCACGTTTGCCTAACTGATAAATCGCCATGTGTTAAAACCACGCTTTTGCATTTGCTAAGGCATGACCCGTCAGGTTATCTGAATAGAATTACTTTTGGAAGTAACTGGGACCACAAAACATCTTTTGTACATGAGGCACTGTACATCACTTGGAGGTATTCAAATGAAGTCTTGATCCGCAGCATAAATCCAGGCCAGTGAGGAGATAGCAAGTGAGCGCAGGGACGAGGATTCGATCCCCAGCACTACAGGCTTTGTTGGCCCCACCCCTGGCGTACTGAGCCTTCCATGGAGTCCAGGCGTGGTGGTGCGGGCCTGTAATCCCAGCACTGGGGAGGCTGAGACAGGAGGATAACTACGAGCCCATGCTTCATGGTGAGACCCTGTACCAAATGCATGAATTAACAAAAAAATTAGGCATAAATTTGGGGTAATTAATGTTCTTAATAACATGGTGCCACAGTAAGCATGGGAGGGCACTGGGGAAATAAAATATGCAGTGGAAGAAATACAGGGTCTAGCCGGGCGTGGTGGCTCACGCCTATAATCCCAGCACTTGGGAGGCTGAGGCAGGAGGATTGATGCGAGTTCGAGACCAGCCTTGGCTACAAAAGTGAGCGCAGGACCAGCCTCAACTGCATAGCAAGACCCTGTCTCAAAAAGACAAAAAAAAAAAAAAAAGAAATACAGGGTCTGCACAAAGCAAATTGCACTGCAGGTTTTCATGATCAGAAACGGACATTTTTTATTACAGTGGCTCCTAGCGAAATACAGGCTAATAAGTGTATTTTGTTTGGTACTTTGTACTGGGAAGTTAGCAGTTCAGTAAAATTTTAATACTTGGAAGTGCTGTATATAATTTTTTCAAAGGGTGATTAGCTTCTGCCTTTATTTTACAGTGCTTAATATGATCAACTCTTAGTTGAGCTTCCTATAAAGAGACCATTTAACACTTTCATATAAAAACCACAGAAACAATACTAAACTCTTACAATTACTGTGTTTTTCTACTTAAAATATTCTGTGGCTCGAGAATTCTTAGGACATTGATCAATTCCAATAAGGTTTCTGACTTTTTTTTTGCAATGAGAGATGGCTTTTAGTATTAAAATAGTGTTTCAGTTTTTTAAAAAGGGCTAAATGTGTACTGATGTTTGACAGAAAGTGACTTGCATACTTTCCATAAATTGTACTTGTTCTTAAAAAAAAGATATAATGAGGACCAGCAAGATAGTTCAGCGGTCTAAATGCCTGCCTGGCAAACACAAGGAACCAAGTTTGATCCCTGCTACCACATACTGTGCCAGCCCCAGGCCTGCCAAGCCAGCCACCAAGATCCAGGCATGGTGGTACACGCCTGTAATCTCAACACTGGGGAGGCTGAAACAAGAGGATCACTATGTGTCCAAGCCACATTGTGAGACCCTGCACTGAATACATAAATTAAAAAACAAAAAAAAAAGGTGTAATGAGCTGGGTATAATTCTGCATGCTGGTAATCCCAGAGCTTGGGAAGCTGAGGCAGGAGGATGGCTGTGAATTTAAGGCCAGCCTGAACTATACAGTGAGACCCTGTCTCAAAAAAAGAAACTGGTGTAATACCCAATGATAAATGATTTCTAAATCAACTTTTATATCTTTCATTTGTTTTTTTTTTCACTCTGATCTGATAGTAAAACATCTATAAATTTTCATCTCCTAATGTAGTAAGCTACATCTATCTAAATATCTGATGATTCATGACTTCTAGGTCACAGCAAGTTCATTGAATTACAGCTGCTAAACATCTTATCCTATTTGATATTAAGATGAACTTATGAGAATTAAAGCAGCCTTTGTTAATACTTTCTGTTAACTATAAAAAAAACTTCAAAGAAAGATTGAAGTTGTGTCATTCACATAAGGTGTTTGGTAAAGGAAGTCACTCTATCAAGCAGAAAGAGCTAGAAACCAAATGATCAATCCCCCAGCTCCCAGTCCTCTGTGGAAGCCAATAAGCTCATCTGGGAAGGAGTGGGGTCTGGGCCACTGGGGATAGGGAGGGTAGGAACAGAGCTCAGCTGTGGTTCCAGAAACCCAGAGCAGAGGCGACTGCCCCCTTCCCTGACACAGTGGGGTGATGATTGGCCCACCATGTGATTCAGGATGGCCAGAGAACACCAAACACTCCTGTAAACGTGGCTGCTGGCTATGAAAACAGACCTGTTCGTTTCCTGGCTTGGTCATTACTTGCTATGTATAGGTTGAATGACTACAACGTGTCCACCAAAGAAAGGACCCAAAGCAATGCAAAGACAGTGGTAGTTGAGCCCTCACCCAGCATGTGGGAGGCCCTGGGGCTCTGGGCTTAGTGCTGTATGGCTCTGCAAAGGAAGGTAATAGAGGAGCACAGTACACAGCACGTGACCCAGGGGAGCCCAAACAGCTGCCTGGTGAGTGGTCCCAGGGTTCTGCAAAAAGGAGAAGGCCTAGGAGTTGTCGAGGAGACCGGGCAGATGGCAGCCTCCTCCCTAGCCCCACCCTGGACTCCCCAGGGTGCATCCCTGCCTGGCGCTGTGAGCAGGCACTGGGGTGCTATGGGCTTCTCCTATACAGGCCTTCGCTGTCCTGAACAAAGAACTGGACAGGAAATGAAGCATCGAGGTGTATATTTATTAAAGGTAAGACAAGGGAGAAAACGTGCCACACAGAGCAAAGGCTGAGTTAAAGCAGGAAAGAGCCTGAGGTGACGGTGGCTACCATCTTTTATATCCCATGCTGACGTCAGATCCTGGCCATCCTATCCAAAGCCTGCTTGCTGTCTTGCCAGAACTGAAGATTGCGTTCTCCGATTGGCCCCAGGCTCAGGGCTTAGAAGCTGTTGTGAGCTTGTGTCCTGGATCTCTGTGATGGGTAGGTGGCATCCACTAGCCCAACCAGTTTGCACTACCCGGATCTCATGTTTCAGCGCCCCTCAGGGCAGCATGGGGATCCTGTGGGCACCACACCCCCAAAGGACATACAGTTGGAGAAAAGAGGATGAGAGGCAGGGTTGTGTGGCCGCCAGGGAGGGAGTCTGCTGTGGAGCTTTCTGCCTGCTGGACAGCCTCCCCTAAGCAGAGCCGTGGAAACTGTCTTGTGTCCCAAGTTTCAGGTGTTTGAACCTCTCTGTGGTCCGTCAGGGAGGGCATAGCTCTTTGAACTGGTGGGCTTCACCCCAGTCAGGGCAAAGTCCCCTCTTCTCTGTTGGAGTGGGAATTCTTGTCTGTACATGGTCCCCCTGAAGAAGGGACAGAACAGATTGCTGGGCCCAGCTGGACTCTCCGTGGCCTGGGGAAGACAGGGCATTGAGCAAGCCCTCCACCCTCTACCAGCCCACACCTGCTCCTGACTGCCATTAGCCCTAGCAAGAGCAGGCATGGAGGTCTCTGGAAACCTAGCTGACACCCCTGCCTGCCTTTGGGGTAGATCTGCCCATATCAGGAGCAGGAAAGGTTAGAAACAGGAAGTGAGTCAGTCACGCCTGACCATAGGGGACTGTGAGCCAGGAGGATGACCACGGGTCAGATAAATAAGCCAAGAGACACGCACTACAGGCCCAGTGGGTAAGCAAGCACCTTCCTGCCTGGCCCAACATGATCTTGCTGCCCTACAGCAGCCACAGCCCAACAGGCCGACTGCCAACCTCAGCGTCTACAGACTGGTGACATCGGGAGAGACGCCACCACTCAGTGCCGAGGATGGAGTTGCTGTCCTAGGGCTCCTGCCCAGCCAGGCTGACCACAGCTGCAGACCCAGCCCTGGACTGGGGTCAGGAGTGGCTGAGTCCTGGCCCTCCTGTGCCTCACAGCTCAGCAAATAGTGACAAAGTGCAGCTGTCCCGTGGCCTTTCAGTACGAGGGCCCCCAGGGTGTGTGGTCTCTCTGCTCCCTGTCATTCCAGCCAAGTCCACTTGGCTTCCCAGCCCTGTCCCCCACAGCCTATCCACCCTTCTCACCACACCCCAACAGCAGCTCCTTATGACCCTCTCTGTCGCCAGATGTTCGCTCCTCACAACTCTGTTGCCACCCTGGCTGCTAATGAATCACCACAGCCCCTGCCCATATGGCTTCTCCTCCCTACGGGCCCCACAGAGACCACTGCCCCCTCCTGGGCATTCCCAGTCACACACCTATGTCTTCTCTGCACTGCGTGACTGATCCCATCCTGTCCCTAGGGCCTAAGAGGCTTTATCCCCCAGATCCCAAGGTCTCTCCTGAGTCCTGTGCAGCCTAAGTCCCCATCCGGTCCCCTGCCCAGCATTGTTTCCCTGCTTCATGCCCACCCTGCTCTAGAGGGAGGGTGCCAACAGGCAGGGTCCGGTCCCCGTCCTGATGCCCAGCACCGGCTCTTTCCCCTGGGGCAATGAGTGCCAGGTGAGTGGGGCATCAAGGAGCTTCTGCTGAGGAGCAGAGTTGTGACTTCATGCGGTCCACAGGCTCAGCCCCTGGGAATTGAGGACGAACCCTCCCAGTCAGGAGGCATGTGTGACTGATGACCATGCAGGCTCACCCTGATGTCCTCACCCTGTGGCACCACAGGCCACCACCCACAGGCCTGGGTCTCTCCTCAGGCTGCAGGACCCTGTGGCCAGGCAGGTTTCAGGGCTGGTGCCAGGCCCCAGGACAGTCCAGGGGAGACAGCGCTTGGCAGGCCCTGAGAGTCACAAGCTTTTGCTGATTCCTCGTCTGTGCTTCACATCCCTGCCGTCTTGTCCAGGCCTCCCAGATACTCAACCTGTGCAGGATTCTGGCCCTGGGTACTGCTTGGAGGGCCTGTGAGGCTTAGGAGTAGAACTATGCACCCAGCAAGGCCATGGGGTTCCTCCGGATGCTTAGCAGAGCCATGACCTCTCACCTTGGGGTCCTGCCGCTGTGCCAGGAGGCTCCCTCAGGCGGTCCCTCCTGCTGCTGAGGCTTGCGACCCCTGCTGAAGGACGTAACCCCCAAAGGCTTCCTACATCACCCATGTAGGTGGGAGGTGGGAGCCTGGTAGAGAGACCCTATTCCCTGGGTCTGGGCTGACACAGGGCTGGCACGGGGCTGGCATCAGGCTGGCATGAGGGAGACAGTTGTCATCGCTGTTGTCTGTTGGCAGAAGACTCAGTCCCAAGACCTGGACCTCCAGACACGTGACACACAGACCCGCCACCACCTTGGTCTCTGCTCTGTGCCCCTGCCAGCCACCTCATCACCACCTCGCCTATGCCACCATCACAGCCCTGTCCCACCCCTTGGTCCCCTTACGCAGGGACAATGCTGGACCTCCCTGCTGTCGCCTCTCTATGCTGCTACCCCCTCCCATCTTCTAGCCACTGGCTCCAGGCTCTCTCCCCCATTTCCCTTCTCCCTCTCTCAAGCTCCTTGTGTCCCAAAGGGGTTCCTCTGGGCACTAGGCAATGAGAAAACTGTTGGCTGGTCTCCACCCTGAGGAGGTTTCTTTTTGGCACTATCGCCTGGCATCTACAGAGAAGCTCCCTGCTCCTGCAAGCCCAGCCCTGTGCATGCTGGGCACAGGCAGCGGTTCCCCAAAGTGAATTTCATCATGCAGTCAGAAACAGGAAGCAATGAACTCCGGAAGTGTACAGAGCACCCTGAGCCTCAACATCAGACTGAGTCAGACATGAGCAGACAAGTATGTTTTGTGAAAATTTGTCCCTAGTGACAGAGGTTGGGCAGTGATGGCCCGGGCACAGGATGAGGGTGGCCATCTTTCAAGGGGCACATTAACTTTTGGAGCTAGTTATATCAGGAGGCTGCCTGATATCCTGATTGCGACAGGCACTGAGGATACAAAAGCCTGAGCCCCCTAACTGTGTGCTTTGCTGTGCATCTTAAATGGGTCCAGCACATTGTCCACCATGCTCCTCAGGGACATCGGTGAAATGAACACCACGCAAAAAGACCACAGTCCTGGGTCACCGACATCTTCCAGACAGGACCCAGCATCAAGCTAACAGTGGTATGGTTAAATGCATGAGAAGCCATGGATTCGGGCTGGGGCCTGCACTGCACTCAACACCCACAGACCTGGCCAGCAGGCAGCCTCAGCAGGGAGCTGAGCTGCAGTGACCTCTGGAGGCTCTGCCACTCGGCCCCTGTGACACCACAGCCAGAGCTGCTTGGCTGTGCCTGCTCTCCTCACTGCCAGACTCTCAGAGATGAGTCCTCTGTAGGGCCCTATTTGTAAATGGCTGTGGGTGCCCGATTTGTGAATGGTACTGCTTTGTTTGTAATTGCTCAAATAAACTGTATGGTATTTTCAGTCTGAGGGGTTTTCCTTTTAACCTTAATAATGGCTAAAACCTACGGAGCATCAGGCCAGTGGTACAAAGCTAACTCTGTCCTATTGCTCTTCTAGGCACCCTGGGGAGTCACCACAAGCCTATAAACTTTATTTATAACAGCAGACAGTGGGCCAGTGGGGACTGTGGTCAGCCAGCCTCCGGGATGAGGCCCTCTAGCCAGCCTGCCTGTGCCAGGAAGCCCTGGGTCCCTGATGACCGGGGTGTTAGTGTTCCCACGTTGTAGGGCCCTACAGGGATTTGGTGAGATGGACCGTGACTAAGGTCACAAAGTCACTCCACAAATGCCGTCTGCCGGGAGCAGTGATGGAGTCACAGCAGGGACCTCTTCCCCTAGGCAGGATGGGTGTCCACCTGGCAAGAGGGGCAAATTCAGACACCAGCTCAAACAGAGTGAAGAAAATGCGTGCCTCCTCCCTCTGCACCTGCACTCTCAAGGGCGGGAAGAGGCAGTGGGAAGAGGGGAAGACTGGACCAGAGTGTGAGGTCAGAGGTGGGATGTGCCCCAGGGTCCCTCACGGTCCCTCAGCCCACCCAGGCCTCCCTCCCTCCCAGTGCTTAGCATGGGGGCACACAGCCTGGCAGCATGAGCAAGATGGGATGTAGAAGTGCCTGCCCGGCAGGAGCCAGCCGCCTTGGCACTGGACACCCTGGGCCCTGTCTAACCTTCTAGCTGGACCTTTGCCTCCTGTGTGGCAGACAGGCAACACCGAGGCTGAAGCAGACAGGTGCCATCCTAGGTCTTCTCAATTCCCCAGGAGTCCAGGCCCTTTCTGACTGGACAGACAAAGGCAAACACGAGGGGCAGCTGGTTCCTGAGCAGGACAGATGGCTTCCAGGTTTCTCTTTTGGAGTGATACATATGAGGGACAGGAAGTGAGAGAGGTCCCCAGATCAGAAAGAATGACTGGCAGGAGTCCCAGCACAAGAACATAGAGAAAGGACAGGAAGACAGAGAGCTGTAGGGGACAAAGGGGCTAGGGGAAAGGGAGGGGTTGCCATGCGGCCAACAAGCCAGGGATCCTTTCGCTCAGTGCAGACAGAAATGCCAGCTGGCTCTCAGCCATTAGTGTAGGAGACACCGGCAACCCCTTGCTCTGCTGTCATCTGGCTGGCCCTCTCGGTATCACCAGGGTACTGTGGCTGCTGGCCACTTTGGTGTCACTGCTCCTGGTGTAGCAGCTCAGCCTGCTCTACTCTAGATAGAAATCACAAGTGGGCAAATGTACCAGCCCAGCCCTGCAAGGGCAGCGCACAGCCTGACCCGGTGGAGTGTGGGGAGGCTCGCACATGCTTACCACCACCTGCCAACTGCAGAGCTTCTCAGTTATCATGGGGAGCGGGCAGGCTTCTCATAGACCCCACTGGGGTGGGCTGCCAGGCACTACCTGAGGTCCCTAACTGGAGCTTGTTGTGATCAAAGCGAAGTCTCTCAGAAGAGCCAAGGAGGAGCTGTCAGCAGGCTTCTGGGGTTGTGGCAGCAGCTGCCAAAGACAGGAATGACGAAGCCTCTTTGGGGAGCATGGAGACCTTGTCTCTTGTCTCAAAAAGGCCCAGGGTTGGAGATGGAGAAGGAGACAACAGGATGAGGCTGAGGGGCAGAGAAGAAGCTCCCACAGCAGGGACGTGAGAAGGCCACTTCAGAAACGGGAAGGGTGTCCTGCTGAGAAAGGAGGCCACCATGTCCTGTGGGATTGGGAGGGAAGGCAGAGGGGCTTAGTATGCTCCAGCCTGGCCACGGGTTCGAGGCTCACCCGAGGGGCTGCATAGGGTGCCTGGCATTGGGCCGGAGGCTCTGAGCAGTGAGAGCAAAAGCTGAGGGCCACTGGCACTTGCAAGGACTGGAGCCATGGGAGCTGGGCCTCCTTCAGAGAGCCCAGGAGAGCACCCACCTGGGCCGCCCACATCCAACCCCAGACATATGCGGCCATCTGACCGCATCACAATTCATCAGGTAGGGCCTGCTTCCCCCCAAGGAGGCTCAGGGGCTCCCCAAGGTGCAGAGCAGCTACAATCTACAGCCACCTCTCCCCCACCCCATCTCTTGTGGTCCTCCTCAGAGTCCTGAGCTCCCCACTGGGTGTTTCTCTTCTATTTTGTTAAGACACAAATAGGGAAAGCACTTTCCAACCATGGTTTGCCTAAAAAGCAACGTGGGCTCCAGTTAGACATCCTGATTGCCTTCCATGTCGTGCTGGGGCTGGGGTGAAGAGGGTGTCTGCCACACCCTAATTCAAAAGGAAGGGGACAGCCTGGAGAGTGGCTTTGCATCTCAGGATGGGAACAGCACTGAGATGGAGCAGCCAGGATTTCTAGCTCTGTGGCTGCGACCCCACATGGGACCTGTGATAGGGAGGGAGCCCTTCTGTGTAACAGGTTTGTGTTTCTGTGAGAGGCATTTGCAGGTTCTGGTATCAAAAATAAATATGTGGAGCCAGGCGTGGTGGCGCACGCCTGTAATCCCAGCACTTGGGAGGCTGAGGCAGGAGGATCGGTGCGAGTTCGAGACCAGCCTGGGCTACAAAAGTGAGCTCAAGGCCAGCCTAAACTGCATAATGAGACCCTGTCTCAAAAATAAATAAATAAATAAATAAATAAATAAATAAATAAATAAATATGTAACGAGGCTTAAAACCACAGGTCTAGAATGTAATAGGTCAACCAAACTTGGAGCTGAAACTATGGAAAATGATTAGATTCCCCCCTGCTTCCTGTTATCTACTCTAAAGAATTTACTCTCACTCCGTTTTCAAGGTTGGTTAGTAAGGAGTAACTGAGTAAGGGTCTCCCTCCACTCCCTAATCTAGGTCCTGTCAACACACTTAGCTTAAGATGTATCCCAGAATTCTCAGCAGGACCTGGGAACAGGCGTCTGTGCCATTAAGCAGGACCAGGAACCAGTAAAGGCACAGAGCTTCTCTGTGGGGTGCAGGCAGGGAGCTGGGCTGCTAGGTAGGTGGGAGCCTGGCACCTGGAATAGAAGGCCAGAAAGGATTCTCTTCAGAGTGACAAAGATGTTGGACCTGGGAGTTGACTGGTGCTGGTCCAGGCCCTGACGCCCTGCACCTCAGTGCTGGGCAGAGGAGTGGGTAGTACTCATCCATACACAAGATGGCTAATGACCATTGGTTCCTGAAGCAGCAGAGGAGCTGAGGACTAAATCCAAAGGGACCCTGTCCAGGTGCCAGAGTCACTTAGCTTTTGAGATACAATAAAAGGCATGGGGCTCAGAGGGACAGGAAGACATCGGGCCCTAACAAAGTCCTTCCTACTCCACTTCCCTGCCAGGGACCTGATGGGACCAAAATGAACAAGGCATCCAAAGGGCACAGCTAAGCACCAGAAACACTGTCACCTGCTGCTTTCTCCTCTGCAGGCAGTAGCCGGCAAGCTGCTGTCTCCGGAGCATGCATTTTCCAAGTCCATAGACATTTCATAAAAACCAGACAGCCAGGTGTGGTGGCGCATGCCTGTAATCCCAGCACTTGGGAGGCTGAGGCAGGAGGATCAGTGCGAGTTCGAGACCAGCCTGGGCTACAAAAGTGAGTTTAAAGCCAGCCTGAACTGCATAGTGAGACTCTGTCTCAAAAAGACAAAAAAAAAAGAAAAGAAAGAAAGAAAGAAAACCAGAGAGGGACAGCACTGGATGTCACTCTGTGCATCCCCTGGGCATTAAAACACAGTGAGTGAATGGAAGGGCTAACGGCTTGGGAGGGGAAGTCATTTTGCTCAGCAGTGGTGGTGACTTGAGGGATCTGTGCTTGTGCACCGAAGTAGCAGGTGCTCCTGTCTAAGGACCCTCTTGTTCCAAGAAGGGAAGTTTGTGGACACTGGGCCTCAACACCCTGCTGTGGGTTAGATCAACACATTTGGGGCTGTGTATCACATTATACCAGAGTGATCCCATGGCCCTAGTCTCGGTTACTTTTTTCTCATTGCTAGGACAAAATACCTGATACTCAAAATTAAAGAAGGAAAGGTTTATTTAGGTCACAGCTCACAGGGGTTTCAGTCCATATTCAGTTGGCTCCAAGGCAGAGTGGCACATGGCAGAGGGCGGCAGTTCACGGCAGCAGAAAACAGCAAAACAGCAAGAGCAAAAGGGGGGAGTAGCAGCAGGGGCAGAGAACAAGCCTCTCTCCCTTCCTTAGATTGCATTCAGTCTGTCTGCCCTAGGCCAGGTGTAGCACTCACACCCACAATCCCAGCAGCACTCACACCCACAATCCCAGCAGCACTCACACTCACAATCCCAGCACGGGATCCCAGCTTTGGAGAAACACCAGGACACAAACCATAAAAACCCGTCTGCACGCAGAGTTAGCTGTGTGTGTGCAGCCTGCCCAGCCCTCACCTTATTCATGCATCTCTGAGGCCTAAGAAGCCAGAGCCAGGCTGTCCTGCCCTCAGGCAGCCCCAAGGTCCACTGGGGAGCAGCCCAACTGCAGTCACTTCTGTTGCCAATGAGAGATTCAGCCCCACGAGCATCACCTGTGTCTCCCGCAGTGGCCAACTATCACCTTCACAGGCCTGTGGGCATCATGGGTCTTCAGACCTTAAGCTCCCAGGGCCTCATGCTGTCTACCTGAGGGCAGCAGGCCTTCTGCACAGGTCTCCATGTCACCCCCTGAGCCACCAACGCCACAAGCCAGCAGAGGGTGACCCCAGGCCCTTTCCCTCGAGCCTTGAATCCCCATTCCTCATCATCAAGTTGTCAGTGTAGCCCTTCTGCTCTTTCTGGCTGTGTGGATCATGCACTGTTTATTTCATTTTTTCTTCCACATCCAGGAAAAACTCTCATCATGAAGACCACCTTGGCATGGACGTCTCCTACCTGGAGCATGGCTATTGGGGACATCGGTACAGAGGACACAAACCACATGTGGCTGGCCACAGGACCCATAACAGAGTCTGAGACCTAGTCCTCCCACTTAGTCTCACTGCGAGCT
Source organism: Myocastor coypus (assembly GCA_004027025.1). NCBI lineage: Eukaryota > Metazoa > Chordata > Mammalia > Rodentia > Myocastoridae > Myocastor > Myocastor coypus. Next base: position 52,997 of record PVJA010011437.1, read on the forward strand.
TGCAAGACCCGTAGCCTAGGGCCAGCGACATGACTCAGTGGTCTAAAGCGCCTGCGGAGGAAACTTAAGGCACAGCGCTGTTACGGCTCCTTGATCCCTGGCACCACATGCTGCACACCCCCACCCCAGGGTGGGCTGAGCCAGCCATAACACAAACAAATAAATGAGGTTTAAGAGAAATAAAAAAAATCTTTAAAAACAAACAAACAAAAAAAGACCCATAGCCTATGTCTGAGAGTGAGAGGCTAATCCTGGGTTTGAGCATCTGCAGAACTGAACCTGGACTCAGGATGCTCCAGGGCACATCTGCCTGCCCCAGTCAGCACCCAGCCGAAGGACAGTGGTACAGAGCTCTCATAGCCCACCCAGGAAAGGCAATATTTGTTTCTGGGCCAGCAAACCACATCTTTCTTTGTCCACTTCCCAAGAAGAACCAAAAGCACCTTTCAAAAGTGAGGAACTAATAGGGCATGGTGGGGCATGCCTATAATCCCAGCACTATTTTTGTCAGGCTGAGGTAGGAGGATCTCTGCAAGTTCAAGGCCAGGCAACTCGGGCTATATAGTGAAATCCTGTCATAAAAGCAATCAAATGAACTAAAAACTGGGTAGCTGTCCCTGGAGTGGCTTCCCTCTGGGAGGAATGGGAATCTCAGATCAGAATGCAGTTCTGCTAGGACCTTGGAAAAGCAAAGCCAGACCCTGCTCCATGACACTGACACTGGGCAATCTCATCTCATCCAGGGAATGTGGGAGACCCTGGCTGGCAGCCCTGTCATGGCTGACATCAGCATCACAATAGAAGGCACCTGCACCAGGCATCAGCAGCACACTGCTACGCAGACGTTAATGCCTCGTCTTCCTTCTTGCCTGAGTTCTGGGTTTTCTACTGGAGTTGTAGGGCTGTTTCTACAGAGACACATCCTGCTTTATACACGGGCTTCCCTCTGGAAGGCCTGGGGCCAAGAACATTGACCTCCCATGTCCACAGGGCTGGCCTTGCTCCTGTGAGCTGGATCCACAGTCCAGCAGAAGGGAGTCTGAGCTCAGGACTCAGAAGTGGGGATTCCAGGGTCACAGCATCCATCAGTCAGGATAGCCTCTCCCTTTCTCAGCAGCAGCTGCTCCAGGGAGACAGAGCCAGCCCAACAATTCCAGGAACAGCAAAGTCAGTGGGAAGGGCCTGGGTGGGGCAGCCCTGGCCCAGATCCAGTAGAGTGGCTACAGATAAGGCGCCTTGGGGCAGGGGCTCAACAACACCCCACACCCACATGGCTTCCCTTGGCACTGCAGAGTTTACAGGAGAAAGGACGGTGGAGACAATAGAGCTCAGGTCTCCACCCAGCCTCTGCCCCCACCCAGGGCAGTGAGGAGTCCACATAACTTTCTCTGGCACAAAGCCACTGTCAGAACCTATCAGCCTTAGGGCCTGGGGGAGGGGCTGTGGCTCTTTCCTAATGCTTTTTTTTTAGAAATGTCTGTTTATCTGTGAACTGAATTTATTCAGTCTGAGGCCAGAAAGAGGCTGTGTAGGACTCAGCAGGCATCAGTACCAGACTGTTGACAAGGCGTGAATGCAAGCAGGGTCAGTGCTGAGGCCGCTGTATGATCACTAGCTCCTTCTATGGCCATGAGTTCACCAACAATGGCCAGGCTGGAAAGGAAATCAGTGCCGAGCATGGTGGCGCACGCCTATAATCCCAGCACTCGAGAGGCTGAAGCAGGAGGATCGGTGCAAGTTAGAGACCAGCCTGGGCTACAAAAGCGAGCTCAAGGCCAGCCTGAAGTGCCTAGTGAGACCCTGTCTCAAAAAGACAAAAAAAAAAAGCCTTGGGGCAACCTGCTTGGGTCCCCCTTCTTTTTTTTTTTTTTT
>PVJA010011438.1:0-54668 GCA_004027025.1 Myocastor coypus
TCAATTGTAGTAGTGCCCTCAGACAAAACACAGACTTTTCTTCTATTCTCATAGTAAGAATCACTGCCCATGCTTTGATCAGTCATTATTGTATTCTTCCTTAGTAGACACTTTTAGGTACATTATTTACTGATTAAATATTGTAATAGCTGTGGTGGTCGAAGTGTGGATGAAAAGGTAGATGTCAGTTCACTACTCCAGAGGCAGAATAAGGAACAGTGAAGGTGTGCCTTAGTAGATGAGTATCTAGGCAGTCCAGCCAGGGCCAAGCTCATTCATGCAGAAAGCTATCCATTATCTAATTCCCATAGACCATTGGAACAGAACATTTCTTCCTCACTTATCAAGTAAAACTGCCCAGTCCAGTCCTTCATGGGCACAATTTAGAAACACTAGTATGTTGTGTACAGCTTTAAGGAAATTTCAGCTACTCAAATGTGCACTTATGATCATTTTGGTGAGACTTTGAGTGCTTCATTCTTTCACCCTTTACATCAGTTTAAAATCAAAGACTCCACCAAGCCTTTTCAAATAAACAGAAAGTCATTCTGCTGCCAATAATCTATGATCACACAATCCATTGTTTGAATTTGTTGCTCAGGGCCAGGAGATGTACTTGCAGGTACAATTCCTATCTATCTTGATCTATAATTCAGATAAGAAATTATTATTATGACATATTGTCTAGTCTGAAATGCTCATTTCTGAGCAGCTTGATAGGTTTGGTTTGCAAGGATATAGCGTGAGGAAACTCACATTCCTGAAGCAGATTCCCTCCTTACTCAGTATGCAGGCTTCTGTAAGCCACTTGTTTTCTCGGAGACTTTCTTTACTTAAAGAAGGTGAATGGATTCGAAGGTCAAATGAGCTAATATATGTGAATGCACCTTAAGACTGGAAAGGTGCTTCAAAGCAAAACATTGTAGCTGTTTAAGTGTGTGAGGCGTATATCTGGTCACCTTGGAGACTCAGCAACAATATGAAGAGGTCTTTTTTATTGCTTTTAATAAGAAATAACAATGTGACATTTTAAAAACATGTTAATAGTACATTCCAATAATTGATACAATGCATAGTGTTGTCCTAGTAGTAGTTATACAGAGCGCAGGATGTAGACAAAATTATTTTTCTAATAATTATTGGTACAAAACTTCCTTCTCACTGATCTAAGAGAAAGTAGTTGTATACATAGCCCAGTATTCCATAATCGCAGTGGGTTATTGGCAGAACTGGCAATGTCGGAAGCTATTGATTTAAGTCTTTTACAGCTCAGCATACTAATCTAGCTTTACGTTTTATGCATCTTGTTCACATGCGAGTGGTGTGGCTGCAACGCTGCCCTCTCTGCAGATAAACCGGAGGACGCACAGCAAGATACTGTAGTAGATGCCCTCATGCCAGTGTGAAGCACCCTTGCATTACCGTTTCTTCACTACATCTATATCTGCGAGAAAATTCTCTATTGCTACCAATGAGTATTGATCACCGGATTTTCTTTTTCTTCCATGTATTGTAGATTTACTATCATCCTGGGACAAAAATAACTTATAAGAACCGTGCACTAATGTTTCCTGAAGGAAAGCATCACAGAAGCCTATGAAAAGATCTGAGAACCTAGGAAGAGGAGCCTATTTTTTTCTGTTTTTCAGATATTCATCACAGCTTATAAACACTTCTCCTGAGCAGAGCTCCGCAGAGCGGCTTATGGAACTGTGAGCACGTCCCTCAGCGTTGTTATTGCACAGCCCTTCCCTCCACCAAGATTGAATTGCATCTTCCCACGCTACTGTGTTTCTACGCTCTTACCTGAATAGCAAATAATGAATGATGCGGGATTGTGTGATTTAAGATGACAATTATTCTTTGGGTGTAAATCTCAAACCTAAGGGTGCTAATTATCCACAAGAGCAGGTATAGAAGAACATACCAAATGAGTGGTGTTCTTTTCATGCTATTTTCCTTCTTGCTTTTGTGTGTTTTTTTTTTTTTTCTGCATCATTATTTCTTTATTTATTATATAACATTTCTTTATTCCCGGTAGTCACGGAATCTCAAAAGATTCATGATGACTAGGGACAGGTTTTTCTATGTAGATACAGAAAAAATACGGGCTAGGGTATTTCGTCTTAGGATGAATGTCTGGAGAATAGAAATAAAACAAAACCCCTTAAACTACTGAATCAGAGTTAATTTTAATGCTTGCTTTTTTTTTTTTTTTTGCTTTTTTTTTTTTTGAGACAGGGTCTCGCTATGTGGTTCAGGCTGGCCTCAAGCTCACTTTTGTAGCCCAGGCTGGTCTCGAACTCACAGGGATCCTCCTGCCTCAGCCTCCCAAGTGCTGGGATTACAGGCGTGTGCCACCACGCCCGGCTAATGCTTGCTTTATTTGAATGATTTAAACCTTACATCTTATTATACACAGAATGTATTTTCTTTTATTTGAACTTAATTTATTCCACAAACATTGGTTGAACTCTGCCCTGTGTCAGGCTCTGCTTCACCACTTTCTGAAAAGCCTACAAGTCGGTGGCGGGGCACCCCACAAGCTTTTCTCCTGTCCCCTTGACAGTCTCCAAGGGCAGCACCAGGGCCAATATCCCCTGCTTTCTAGAATGTGGAATAAGTGAAGTCACTTCCCAAGTTGGGAACCTGAATTCTAGTTTTAAAAAAAATGTTCAGGAAAGTGGATCCTTCATGCTATCCTTTTGCATGCCGTTTTTCAGCAAACACTGTCATGTTGTCCTTTAAAAGAGTTTCCCTTCAGCACCATCTTTCCCTCCCAGTTCTCTTTCTTTCTACATTTCCTTTCTTCTTCTTCCTCCCTTTTTTTCTCTCTAACCATCTGTTCCTTCCCTTTTATACAACATAATATATTTCATTTAATCAATATGGAGTACCTGAAAACTAAGGTGAAACCACCATCTGGCCGGATGCCCGGACATCACTTTCTGAAGTGACAGGCTCTGGTAATAAGGGAGGGTTTGCAATTATACAGATCATTGCTTTGACCTGGTGCAAAGTCAACCAGCCCACAGCACAAGAACAGAAAGACTGAACTTGTGTAGCTTCCAGAGGGCTCTGGAGAGAGCCTCCGAGGACACTGGCCTCCTGCTGTGCTCACAGGCCTTTTGCTCATCTCCAAACAAAGCTCCATGAAAAATAGCTCAGCTCGTTTGCTATTGCCCTCGTGAACTTCTGCCTGGTAAAGTAAAAATCCGTGCCCTATTACATGTGTTCCTTTCCACACAGTGTGGCTGAAAGTGATTGGTGAGGTGAGAAACAGGACACTCAGATGGTGCAAGGTTTCGTATTCTAAATATCTGATTATATTTACTTTCAGCATCCTAGCATCAGCTTTTAGCCGTTAGCAAAGGCAGTTTCTAATCTTCCTTTAAAATAAAATTTCTCCTTTTAGGCTAGCTGAGCCACGGGATCTGTGGGGAAGTCACTTTTTTTTTTTTTTTTTTTTTTTTCAAAATAAATTAAGGCCTTCTAATCATTTTCAAAGTAAAATGAAGGCAGGAGCTCAAACTATGCGGGGATATTTGTCACTGAGATAAGGAGGGTCTGTGGCTGCAGTTGATCCCCTTATTACTATTCACTTTGACTTCTTTGGTTCAGCTTGTCTGGAGGCATCTCTCTTTTCGCTAAGCTTTGGGGAATTAGAAATTTAAATGAGATGTGAGAGCATGGAGGGAGGGGAAACTCTCCTCTGAGAATCCCAGAAGTGGAAGGAGCTGCCCAGAGCTGGGAGGAGGGAATAAAAGCATCGTCAGGCCACGAAAGAGCTCAAGGAGCTGCCAGCCTTCGGCAGCTTGTGAAGTCTTAAGAAGTCGAAATAGCAGTCATTTGCTGTTTGAGGGTTTACATGCAGATTATTTATGACCTAATTGCAGTTACTTCAGTTAATTCTTTTGTTTCTTTTCTCTCAGCCTCTAAGTGAGTTTTTTTTTTTTTTTTTTTTTTCTCCCCTCGTTTTCTTTTAGAAAAGTGCTTAACATATTTGGCTTTGTCCTTCTACATGGTCTGCTTTTTTCTCCTGTGTCTGGAGAGCACAGGTAGTCGCACTCTGACCTTGCTGTTGTACGGCAGGATCTCTTTTCGACTGCCAACATTTGCGACGACGGGAATTGCAGATTTGCTCATCTTCTTGTCATTTCTGTCTTTAGGCCTCGTGAAGTCCACACACGAAGACTTCATCAAGCTCTTTTTTCTCCTGCCCAGCGTAAGCAGCGAAGGAGCCTCTACCGCGTGACTCACTTGCCCTGGGGCTCTGGGCCACGCACGTGCCCTCCACCTTCAAGTCCATCCTTCAGTTCTAATTTTTTACTGTGTTCATGAAGTTACTCATGGCTGGGCAGCAGGCGTAGAGTAAGATGTTAAGATTTTAGTTATGTTAATCATCCTAAATCTAGGATGATTTAGTCTTGGGGCTTTTCATTTTATATCTGCAAAGACATTATTTCCAAATAAGATCATGCCTGAGGATCCAGGCAGACATGAACTTTTGTGTGATGATTATTTTGCATCCTATCATACTAGAACCATGGAACATAAAAGGTAGAATGAAAGAAACCAGAGGTCACCAGATCCAGCACATTTATTCTTTCTAAATTTTTAAAAAATTAATTATTTATTTGAAACAATGAGAGAAAAGATACAAATGAAATGAATACAATTGGGTCATAAATAATCTGTGCATAAACCCTAAAACTACAAATGATTCATATTTTGACTTCTTATGACAATATCATTCAGACTTGTAGTGATCCTCCTTGTCTGGGTTTCCCTTAGTGCTGGGACTATAGTTGTACACCACCATACCTGGTTTCAGGACTAGCACAGCATGTGGTAGTAGGGATCGGACCTTGGTCCTTGTACTTGCCAGGCCAGTGCTTACACAGCCAAGCTACCCCTCCACACACACTCAGCACATTTGTTCTATAGTCAAAGTAACAAAAGGTGAGCTTCCCAAATTCACACAGGTAGTAAGTGATAGAGGTTTGGTTTTTGTTTTAACATTAATGCTAGATTCATTGGGTATAATAATTGATACCTTATGTCACCTTGAAAAGTTTAGAGTCTTAGTTAAGTAACTCAGCAGTTCTGTACCCTGAGCTGCAGAGGAAATGCCCTTGGATGGCTGTTTAAGCTGCCAGATGTCACATGTAGTAATGGTTGATTTATTGTGTCAACTTGAGAAATTCAGAAGTTTAACTAAGGGATTCATCAGGTTGATACTCTTCTTCTCCTTCCTTCTCCCCTTCCCCTTCCCTTCCTCCTCCTCCTATTCCACCCCCTCCCCCTCCTCCTCCTCCTAGTCTTTTATCTCCACAGCTCTCTATGACTATGTGCACAGACTTTGTAAGCAACCTTAGCCAGTGAAAGAGCAGAGCATTGAAATGGTGTGATGCTATACCCACCTTGGGGTAGAGTAACCTGCTTATAACATAAGAGAGGAAATTAACTTGTTCTCCCTCTTTGTGTTTGTGCTGCTTTTTCTGTCTTCTGCTGCCTTGAACTGCTGCCCCTAGTGCTTGGAGCCAGTTGATGATGGATTGAAGTCTCCACAATCTGTGATCTAAATAAACCTTTGCTTTTCTAATTTTAAGGGTCATATGCTTTGCTTCAGCAACAAAAGAAAAGTAACTAAAACACTGGGCTATTTTCAGAGAGGCATGGCTTCTAGAGAATAAGAGTGTACAAATTTTAAAACTTATTTACAAAGTTGTTGACACTCCTTTCACTGAGACCTGAAGCTTCCAACCTCTCTCTTGTGTGAAAGGACTTTGTCCTGCTTTCGCCGTGCAGATCTGATGGGAAAGGTGCTGTGTGGTCACTGAGATGGACTTCTGACAGTGGAGGCATATCTGCCCTAACCATTGAAACACTCCGGTGGGGAACCTTGAAACACCATCTGCTAAGCCTGATTACCTTGACGTCATCACACTGTGAAAAGGTTATGTCTCAAGGACAGATCTTAGGCTAGGGCTCAAGCTGACTGTCTAGGCACCAGACTGTGAGTGGCACCATCTTCAGAAAGTTCTACTCAATGCCATTGGCAAGACCACAGTCTTACATCTTCTCAGGTGAGGTAACAGATAACTTGAAGTCAAGTTCAACCATCCTTGCTGCTGGTGGCTATTGTATATACTAATTCAGACAGACAGACAGATAGACAGACAGACAGACAGATGAAAAAGTGCTGTTATTTTAGCCTATACCAGCAAATTAACTGCACTAAATTCACTTGTGTGGTAACAAGATCACAAATGTGTGGGGCTGGGGAGACAGCTCAGTACAATAAGTGCTTGCCTAGGAAGTGCAAGGTCCTGAGCTCAATCCCTGGTCCCACAAAAAAAAAAAAAAAAAAAAAAAATTGTGCTAATTTCTCTTCTGCCAGCAGAGAAATGAGCACCAAGAGTGAGGCCCAGAAGGATAGACTCTCCACAGGTATACAGTGACAAATGTTGATCTCACCCAGAAAATGGGCCCACTGTGCTTATCATTTGAAAACTTAGTTGTGGCTGTTTCATGATCCTGGGATCCACCACATATTGATCATTGATCCAAGCCCCTGACCACGGAAAGTGCATACTGAACCTGAACACTTACTAAACTCTTTTCTGTTTTTTGTTGTTGTTGTTGTTGTTGTTGTTGTTGTTTTGTCTTTTTGAAACAGGGTCTCACTATGCAGTTCAGGCTGGCTTTGAGCTCACTTTGGTAGCCCAGGCTGGTCTCGAACTCGCACTGATCCTCCTGCCTCAGCCTTCTGAGTGACTTTTCTGGGTTTTGAGTATGGAAAACTAAGTGAAATCGGGCATCTACTATGCTCTACCACCCTGAATTTGTATTCATCGATGAAAGTAAAACCAGAGGTCACTGATTTGCAGGGATGACTTTTTCAGGGCTATCGCTCTTAACTTATACAAAAAAGTGGTTCTGTCCATGTTCATCATATCAAGCAAAATATCATTAATCAGCTAAATAAGTAAAATACTAATTTACCTAGAGGCCAGGAGCTCTGAAAGATCCTAGTAATACAGCCATTCAATGTGAAGAATAATGTGTGTTAGCTTGTATGTGTGAATGTGAGCTTGAGTGTTTGTGAAATAAAAAGTATTCCTTCATTAATGCAAAATACATTCTGGAAGTGGAAGACAGTGGCTATGTACGTAGATAGTGTTGGGATGATGAGAAATGCCTTGAAGATAAGGCAAAATGGAAGAGTATGAATATGTAACAGCCCTCGGGAGTCTTTCTTCAGGGGATGGTGTTCAAAATGTAGTTGAGGACTACATTTTCATGGAGACCCAGTGAATGAGAGAGTGAGAACATCACCCAGCAGGGGTTGGTGTCTAAAGGAGAAAGATTTATTTAAAAGTTGAATAGATATAAGATCTCTCAATTCAATGAGGCTTTGTTGAGCACAAGTTTAAATGTGTCTTGGTTAGGAATCATTGATGATTTTAATGCTTTTAAAGTCAAGAACTCCAGTAGACCAGAATACTCCAATTCCATTGTAGATGATTCAGTTCTGGCCAAATAAAATGCCATTATGTTGAGATTGTGCCTAGATATTCCACTACGCCCAGGAGCTATTCTAAGCAAGACTTAAAATGGAACCCAAAGTATATGCTCTATAAAAAGAATAATGTCTATAATACAGATAGAAAAATAAACAAACCTACCACAAATCATCCTCTAGTAAGGCAGAAGAGAAGAAGTAAAACAGTAAAGGTCACTGAGCAAATTAATGTACACTTACCGCTGGATAGACTTTTGAGTGGACTTGAGCAATGGGACCAAAGACATTCAAATCATATTCGGTTTCTGTAATGCTACCTACTCTTGTGAGATCTGATTCTCAAGTTGGTAGGTTCTGTCGCTTGTGCATTTGTTTCTTCAGTACTCTATCCTTCCTTCCTTTCACTGTTACATTTCTTAGGATTTTATGTGTGGAACTCCTTGGGGTTTGAGCTTAATGTTTGTTTTCCAGAGAGCATTAGTGTTTGGTGGCCACGGACTATATCAGGCCCAGGACCACCAAACTTGCTCTGTAGAGGACTATAGAGTAAATATTTTAGGCCTTCTCAGTCATAGTCTTTCCAACTGTGTGACTACTGAACCTTGCTATTGTCATGGGAAGGGACACCTACACAATCCATTCTTTTACACTGATATTTGAGTTTCATGTAATTTGTTTGAGTCACAAAATATTACCTTTACATTTTTTCAGCTATTCAGATAAGTGAAAACCACTTTATCACACAGGTAACAGAGAGATTAATAGATCAGATTTTACCTGTGGGCCAGTTTATCCACACCTATTTTAAACTAAGCATTTAATGTGTATTTCTGGAAGTTTTTCAATTATTGAAAAAATGATTTGAAAATTCTAGGCATAAATACGAGTCAAGAGAGAATAATAGTTAAGATTTGAGGTGAATCATTTTTTTCTTCTTTTTTTTTTTTTTTCCTTCTTGTCACACAGCCAAGCCAAAATAGGGCATAGTTTTTCTGTTTGTTTGTTTTTCATGCAGCTAAACCAGAAATGCTTTCAGGGACCCAGTCTGATATTGAGATCCCTGAACTCATCTCTCAAGATGCCTAGATTCTAGGTGGTTTCATGTTGGTCTAAAAAGCTCAAGTTGTAAGCTATCAGGTGGGAAAGGGAATCAGTGGTTGCCATTTCTTGATGGCAAATTCTGAAGACCTATCTCTAGATGACAGATTTTAAAATTCTGACCTCTGAGGACATTTCTTCTTCTCCAGATTCTAGCTATGCATTTAGGAAGATGTTTTTGTATCTAAAATTCAGCTCTTCATAGAGCTAGCCAAATAGCTCAGTGGGTTAAAGTGCCTACCAGCAGGCTGAGGAGCCAGAGGTTCGATCCCCGGCCTGTTGTGCCAGCTCCACCCCTGGGGCACGCTGAGAGGGGAACTGAAACTGTGCATGGTGGAGCATGCCTGTAATCCCAGCTCTTGGGAGGCTGTAAACACATGGATAATTACAAATCTGATCTAGTGGTAAGATGTGAACACCCTGGAGACCCCTAAAATACAAATATATATAATATATATTTATATTTGTGGTTTATGTTTATATATTGTATTATATATATTGTATTATATATATTCTACTATATATATTTGTATTATATATATTATATATATAGTATTATATATATTGTATATATATATACATATATATATATATATATATATATATGCTATTCTGCATATTTAAAGTGTTGATGGGAATATAAAAACCTTTGAACTCTACACCCTGTGTTTTCCCCTCACTAATTCACTCAAATATATTTTGTGCTACTTTGGGAGACTGGCTGTACTTAGGAACCATGTTACAAGGGAGAAGAAACATTAAAATAAAAGAAGTAGGGATGAAGTTTCCAAGGATTAGAGTGGGAAAAATATGAGAATCTTAGGCAGAAAAACTTAGTGTGTGTGTGTGTGTGTGTGTGTGTGTGTTTGTGTGTGTGTGTCTGTGTGTACAAAGAAAGGAACTCAGGACCTTGTGCTTGTGCTTGCCAGGCAGGCATTTACGCTGCTGAGTCACCTTCCAGACCATCAGAAAAACTTCTTGAGTGGAAAGTGAAGGGATGAGTACCGCAGAGATTGGTGCTTCCCACTGAAGGAGCCTCTAGAAACAATGAAAGCGTCATATTTGGGTAGAAGGAGAGATATGATGGTTACAGAGGAATTTCATCTTGATTGGCTTTGAGATCCACCTTGGAGATGGTAGAACACTTTTGTCAGGGGAGGTCACACAAGCATAGATTCTGGGTCTGTCTTTCTGCTGTTGCACTGTTTCTGCTTTTGTACTGCTCCCGTGCTCTGCTTGTGGGCAATAGGAACTGAGCAGCTCAGCTCCACCAGCTCTTCTGCCCTGGCATTCCTGTCTTGGATCTTGTTGGCCATAGATTGAATCGAACCTCTCCTTCAAAGTGGATATTGGCTGTGGGGTCCAGCCAATAACCTGGCTAATATAAAAGATAATTTTGAATAAGAAAACAGAGTTAATAACCTGGAGGTAAGAAAGGAGGCAAATGCAAGCCATGCGTAAGTGAAATAGAACTGTAGGTGTTCAAAAGCAGAAGGGCATACTTAAATAATGCAGAAATCATTATGTGTTCCTACCCTGGCAAGCACTGGGATAACAATCATGATTCAAGGAAGGGGAAGGAAGCTTAGTCCTATCACACAGCATAAGCTGGTCTGAATCATAAAATAGTTGCAACTGTCAAGTAGGAGATGACTTCAATTGCAGCCTATGAGCATTGGAGAACTTCGCCTGTGGTGGTGGTGACGAGAATTTCCACAGATCTGAGAAATGTGGAATGAGAGCTCTAAGGAACAAAAAGAAGCTGAGCAAAAGTGAGAAGTCCAAGGTGGAAGAGAGTTGTCTAGTCTACCATGGCAAAAGCAGATTGCTTTTAGTCCTAATTTAGCCCCAAAAGATACAATACAAAAGCCCATTCTTTGCAGAAGCAGGTAGGTTCTAAGATATAAGAAGGGGCTTCTTGGCTCCATCTGACTCCCATCTTCTCTCTTTCTCCTTCCAAGTTGATTGAGTTGGGAATACGATTTTCTCAGGACATTTCTTTGCATCTGAGCCACTGCCTACAAAGGCACTGCCAGTGTTCATTTTTATTTTTATCTTTGGATCAAGCAGGCTCCCTTGGTACTCCACACACAGTCACATAGCCACTGAGCATTTAGCAAAGTATTTGTGACAGCTGAGCTGGATGATGGTCTTCAGCTGCCTTTCCGCCATCATGCTGGTCAGGGACTCAGAAATGGCAAATGGTCACTGCTGTTCACAGACCCACAGATCAAATAAGGAAAACTCAATCCGAATAAGCCAGGGTCAAAATCTGGGAATGTGATGATGAAAATATGTAATATAACCATTGTTAAATTTAAACAATAAAAATATTAAAAAAAAAAATCTGGGAATGTTCCACTTTGACTGCTTTCTATACTTGACACATTCCAGGAGTTATTCTTTCTGACAGCACAGTCAAGGTTAGTGGTAGGCTTAATGTTTTGCTTTTCTCTCCTCCTTATGAAGCTGTTGGTGCATTTTCTAAATGAATGATCTTCAGAATAACCTTTTGGAATGGCATTGTCACTGATAGAAGGAAGCAGCCTAGCCGAGCGTGGTGGCTCACGCCTGTAATCCCAGCACTCGGGAGGCTGAGGCAGGAGGATTGGTGTGAATTCGAGACCAGCCTGGGCTACAAAAGTGAGCTCAAGGCCAGCCTGAACTGCATAGCTAGACCCTGCCCCCCCCCAAAAAAAGAAGAAGGAAGCAGCCTGACCTTCCTACTTTATGTTGTAGTACCTTTCTGCATCCTAGACCAGTTGCTTCTTCAAGAAACACAATTAACTTGCAAAATACATGCTTTTAGAAGCCAAAGTACAAACTGTGGCTGTGTAGTTGAGAAGGAAATCAACAAAAAATTAGCTGAGGAAAGTTTCATCAGCATACCACCATAATGCCCTTGGCTTTTGCTAAGCTCCGGTAGAAGAGCCACATTAAAGGAGCCACCAGATCCTCCCTCACTTCTCTAAGGGAGTTTGGCATGTAACCATAAATACAGAAAGCAAGGAAATGGATTTCTTCTAGTGCAAGAAGGCCTAGAGTTTGATGGCAGTGCTGTACAATTAGAAAACTTGTTCACTGTAACAAAAGAAGTGAATCTTGGACTGAAATCAGTCTTTGGTTCAGTTTTCATTACGATAGTTACTGAGACTCACTAGGTCAGGTACTGGATGAAGGACTTCCCCTACACAATCTCAATCTCAGTTGCTTACCACATTCCAGAAGAGTACTGTTGTCATTTGTTTTTAACAGATGGGAAAGATGAGACTTAGGGAAACTGAAGTTTCCCATAGTTTCTCCAGCCAGTAGGTGCTGAAGCTGGTGTCTATGCTAGGGTGTAAAAGTCCAGAGCCAGACATTTCATCCCTGCTTACGCAGACCATTTTGCACCTTAGGAATCTACAAAGTATGGAACTAGGCCTTCATGGTTCCATCTTCAAGATCCTGTCCAGCTTTCGGTCCTGGGAAATGGAGTATGAAGAAGTGATGCAACCCAAAAGGGGAAGCGTATGGAGTGCCTGGCCTTGAGAATAATCAGCAGTAGAGCACAGACTGATTCCTGTGCAGGGAGGATCCAGCAATGCAACTGAGTAGGTGAGTTCTAGAAGGGCCCTGGAAAGACTTCTGAAATACTATATGTATTGAAATACATGCCTCAAAAATAGAATAAGGATGGGATTTTGGAGAAATGACTCATGAGGGAGTAAAATACATTGCTGCAGTATGTATCTCCTTTCCTTAATAATTCAATGCTCAGAAGCAAGAGCACAAAGCTGTGCACAAACATAAAAGATCCCACTTTGAGAATTTTACAGGTAATGTGCTTTTGTTCTGGGGTCTTCAATGCTTTTAAATAGGTTCATCTCACTTTGAAGAGCACTGTTAAACACACCTTCTCTATGCTATACTTGAGTTGAAAACACAGAAAACAAACCCTATTAAAATCTATGAGGTAGGAAAATGATGACATCAAGGCCCTGCCACAAACTTGATTAATCTTTATAGTATTAAGAGTCACATCATTAGGGATGACCAGATAGCTCAGTGGGTTAAAGTATCTGCATAGGCAGATGCAGGAACCAGGGTTCGATTCCCAGCTTGCTGTGATAGCCCTGTCCCCAGGGTGCACTGAGACGATGATTGAGACTGGGCATGGTGGTGCATGCCTGTAATCCCAGTGCTTGGGAAGCTGAAAACAGATGAATTGCTACAAGTCTGAATCTATGTAGTGAGACCCTGTAGACACTGAACTGCATACATACATACATGCATACATACATGCATACATACATACATGCATACACACATAAAATCACACCAGTGCCAATAAACTGCTGTCGGTATGTATGCTATTGAACTTTTCTTTCTCCCTTCTCCTTTCCCACCTTCCATTCTACCTTCTTCTTAATCATATACTGTGGACTTACTGACAAGTTAATCATAGGGGTCTCTCTAGTTCTCTTTCATCCTGTGAAATTGTAGAAAGCTGGCTTCTTCACTGTGTAATATTTCCATTCAAACTTTATTACGTCAATGCTTTAATTTCAAAACATTCCAGGCATCCCCAAGAAGTTGTTCTTATGCATGGCTAATTATATAAAGAGTAATTACAATTTAGCCAGTGTGAAAGATTGTTTAGAAGGAGATGACCTCTGTGTTCTTGGTAACTGCAGCTTAGTATCCAACCAGCTGCTGTGGTGCATGAAAAACATCTAAGTTCATTAAGATCAAAGGAGTGAGTCACTTGTTCACGGTGCTGATTTCTGCAGCTGAAAAAGTCTTTACAGCAATTAACAACTTTTAAAGGCCCTCTGCTTGAACTGCTAACCTTCAAATAAGTTATCTCTGGGGAAATCATTGACAATGCAACCACTTATACTAAAATTCATCTGCCTGATCTTTATTGAACGGGATGTGCAAACATTTAAATGATAATTGAAACACTAATTAAATGCTGTGTCTGGGCAGCAGACTCAGGAATTCAGAGAGAAAGCTCAACTTACTATGGACAGCATCAGGAACAGAAAGCCGTGCTGTTGCCAGTTCTCAGCCAAAGGGATTTAGGATATGTTTGGGTTGCTGGGAGGTTTGTTGATGCTTGCAAAGCATGTCTGGTTATGTCATCAATAACCAAAGGTACACAGCTGGTCACCCCAACCTGTCAGCAAAATGAGTTTGCATCCATTCTAAGGATAAAATAGCCATGACTTAATTTGGTCATGAGTGTTGATTCAACTAGGATACAAAGGATAAGTGAAATGACATTTTTTTTTGGTCAGACTGTGGATTAGACATTGTTTCTTTTCTGTAGTGTATGCTTTTTGTTAATTTCATTTTGGGAGGGTTGGTTCTGTGCAATCATGTGTTATCTTTTCATTCAATAGCTTAATGTAGTGGTTCTCAACCCTAATGACACATAAAGATCAATTAGGAAATACAGATGCTAGAGCTGCCTTTGATCCTACTTGATTCAGAATCTCCAGTGTTTTAAAGTGACTCTGCGGGTGATGTTAATGTGCACTCAGATGAAGAACTTAATGAATATAGGCTCTGTCAGACCAAGGACTATGCCTATTTTACCCACCCTTGTATTTCCTGAACATAATTTAGAGTTTGACATTTAACAGGCATCCAATAAATATTTCTGAATGACCTGCACTTCATAAAAATCTTAGATCTCAACTGGCTGGGGTCCCAGTGTAAATTATTAGACAGGCAGCCAGTGTACTCCTCCTCTTATTCTATGGATGAGACTGAGCATGCACAGGTGACAGGATGGGAGATCTCCTCTTACCTGCAGTGGCTTTCTGACACCAAAAACTAACAGTCCTGGAACAAGTCCTGGGAACTTGAAAACCTTCCAGTCTTCCATCTTGCTTCCAATCCCCACCAGATGTGCTCCCTGCCTGTGAATCCTGGGACTGGCTCCATTCTCCGTGTTCTAATTGCACTCCAGTTTCCTCTGGCACTCTTCCCCGAGTCTAACCCTTTCTAGGGCATGTTCCCCAGCTCCTGGAGAGCTGCCTACACACACTTCTCAGCTCCCAATCCCCTCCAGGGATTACCTCAGTGAAAGAGAATTGTCCCATGGAAGGCTGCCCCTTTGGGAGCAGCCCTTAGCTAAAGATTGATATGAGGATACAAAGACTCAAACTTTGCCCAACTCAGGACAACTTCAGTGGGCTACGTTAGCTCCAGCACCCCTGTACAATGAGCAGAAATCCTGGTGAAGACCACATCCTGCTCAGCTTCCTTCTCTACCCACCCTTCTTCCTTCTCAGTCCTCCACAGCTGTGGAGCAAGGACACTTTTCAGTGAATGCTTTCTCTCTGATCTCCATACCAGAGTGTTCACAAAGCACACAATGACAATGTCACCAATTGTTTGATCTAAACTGTCCTGTGCTCGCTCAGCTTAGCCTAGACTCTTCAGACCACTGTCTATAGAAGTCCTAAGAGTAACCCGTGAGAATTAATTGGCTATACATAATTTATTATGGTAAGTACTATATGGTATGATTATTTGTAAACTATTAAACATACATCTGTTATCAGTGTAATTGATAATGAACACGTGTATATATATGCATGTGTTCATCTTTCCCCAGAGACATGGCTGTAGGTGTTTACCATGTCAGCACTCCATGGGGGGCTTTGTTTTAGATATGACTTTATGGAAAATATGTGTAACAATTGAACTGATTCCCAACTGAAACCAGAGAGCCTGGGTTTTTTATTCTGTGTGAGAAAATATGTTGTCCCCAATACTTAGTGCTCTCATTTCTTATGCTCAGATGATGGTCTCCAGACAACTTGGTTAGTGCTTCACCTATATGGGTGATTTATCTCTCTCAAGGTCTATTGATTTCTTCTACAATTCTAAGGGCTTCTATGAGGTCACAGCTCAAGGTCTTGCTTTCCCAGGCAGTACAAACTCAGGGCATTTGGCTTAGGACTGTGTACATGTTGCTATCACAATCTGTGTGTAATTACTTGGTTTTAAACACATTTAGTGATCCTTAGTTATTTATAGGATAATTATAGGTTTTTGTAAACACTTAATCTCCTGTCGATTTCCTCTCTTCTGGGAGTGTAGATACATGGGCATTGAAATAACATTTTTCTCAGTTACAGGTCCTAGATTTTGAAACCGTCAAAGTATTATAATAGTTGTAAGAAGGCACAGAATTGGGGTTTGCAAGCTACTTTTTGGCTTTATAGGTACAAGGAGATCCCAAAGCTGCAGTTTCTTAATATGCACTGAATAAATTTAAGTCAGTAAACCTATTGATTATTAACATAGGAAATGAACTACCTAGCTTTAAAACTTCATAATGTATGACATAAACATTAATATCAGCTGTAATATGAATACATAATTAAGAGACGATCACATGAGGTATTATAAATCAGCATTTTTGCTGCACATGGAAATTACCATAAACATTTCAGATGCAGTTGAGTGTACAGCTGTGTGGTGTTGGGTGCTAGGTGCTTGCTGGCATGAGATTCCAGTCAGTTAAAGACAACCACGTCTTGGGGACTGGCTCTACTGCTGTGTATTTTGGTTATGCTTCATAATCAACACCTGCCTGCATTGATTTAAAATCTGTTTATGATTTAACAATTAAGTTTAATTATGGTGTGAGACATTCAAGTATAGGAACTAATCCTTTCATTGAACTAAATCACACTGGTTTGTCATTCCGGAACTGTTCTTGGTGTTTTAATCTTAGGAGCTATGGCGGCTGTGCTGTGGATCTTTTCCAGAACCTTCACAGTGACTGCAATTACACAAACATGTCAGGGTGCAGATGAAGAGTCACTCAGCAAAGTGCTCACAGCAGGAAGCCATCTTCAGCAGTCCTCCACTGGTCACGACAAAATAATTTTGTATAATTGATACTTTAAGAAGAGAATCCAACTCTCATTATACAGATTGCGTCTGTTTATTAGCAAAGATTAGAAAACACCGTTTAGTAGAAACACGGTCACCTGCTGTTCTACTATCCAAAGCCATGTGGAATTGTAGAATTTTGGCATGCATTTCTCCATCTTTATGAATATTTTTATGCAGTTTTGAAAATCCTTGCTATACAGTTTTCAACTTTGCTGTTATAATTTTAAAAAGCATTTTGCAAACTATTATTTTTGAAGCATTCATTTATTTACAGGAAAGCATGTATTTCTTTGGGGGAATGTGTCATACTTTGTGACTAATTTTTTGTACCTAGTATCAAAACTTACTTAAAAGAATAGAGGCTGATTCTGACTTAGTAACCTGGAAAGATTATATTGTTATTCCAATGACATTGACATTCCTGAGATTATTTTTGCAATGAAATTTTCACCATCAAAATAACTCAGAAATTTCACGTCATTATCTCTGTGTGTTTTTAAACAAAAATATAATTTTATCTGCCTTGTTTTTCCAACTAGCTAAAAGTGACTCTTGTCTATTTCTAATAATCAAATCAACCTTGAAGAAAAAGAATCTATGAACACTAGTGACATTCAAAAGAATGTTTCACAGGCTTTGATAGCAATTTCAAAGAGAACCTTGAATATAATTTGTGAAAAGGCTGTGTGCTACATAAATTATACTTTCTTACAGAATGATTGCTTGGGGTGAAAAAAATTGTGCTAATTTCTGTGAGCCAATTTCATTGTGTCTGTTAAGCATCAGTTATTTTGTGTTATGTTTTTCCCCTTATCTCAGAAAGCCCTTAAGAGTTGGTCATGCCCTATAGTTTTACCAGCCTCTTTCACTGCTCGGTTCCTCTGGTGTGTCCTTGAACGCTGAGGCTGCAGATGTCAGCACCACTGTTCCAACACCACTCCAGAAGATATCTCTGCTCCAGTGTGAGAAGTAGAGTACCCCTGAGGGTGGTGAGGCAGAAAAAAAACATCAGTTTTTGGTCAAGAAAGAGAAAGCACTACACAAAAAGAAATTCATTGTCTTGGACCTTTCTTTGCTAACAAACTTAGGTCATTACGTATTTATTAATTTATTTATGATTATTAAGTGCAAACTACTAGGGTAGGCACTCAATTCCTACTTCCACAGGAGAGCATTCTAGGATTATCTTTGAGTAGCTGTGTTCATTTTATTTATTTATTTATTTTTCTTGTTTCAGAACCTTTGTTTATTCACTCATTTTTATGGCCAGCTCAGCCTGCCCCGAGGGCAGGGCTGGCACAGCATGTGATACTGGGGATCGAATTGCGGTCCCTGAAGCCGCCCAAGCTTCCCCAAGCAGGCGCTTTAGACCACTGAGCCATCCTGCCGGGCAGTAACTGTGTTCATGGTATGGCCAAAGGAGCACTGGGTAATGGAAACGGAGGGAAAAGGAAGATTATTTTTTAAAAGAACTTGGGTTTGTTATATATATGTACCAGTTCCCCACAAGGAATATATCCAGTATGTACTACAGATATGCACTAGTAAAAAATATATATAAAATTAAACACAAAAAGATCAATCCTGATAGACTGCTCCATATGGAGCCCTCCATAGTCAGGGCTCCTAAATGCTAATGAGCATTGTCTCATTTTTCTATCTTAGGTAAATCCCTTTATCTCAGTTTCTCCTTTTGTAAAACAACAAATGGGTGCAAAGAAATTTTTATGAGAGGGGCCCAGCAGGATGGCTCAGTGGTCTAAAGCGCCTGCTTAGGAAAGCTTAGGCGGCTGTAGGGACCACAGTTCAATCTCCGGCACCACATGCTGCACCAACCCTGCCCTTAGGGCAGGCTGAGCTGGCCATAAAAATAAATAAATAAACAAACAAAAGTTCTGAAACAAGAATAAATAAATAAATGAATGAATGAATAAATAAATAAATAAATAAAAGAAATTTTTATGAGATGATCTCTGGTCCGCCATTAAGTTTTATGGTTCCTTGGCTCTGCAAATGTAGTCAGGGACACAGGGGAGCTAAAGATCACTTTAGCCATGGAGATGTTTGACTCACTGAGCAGCAAAGAGCCAGGAGTGCTTTCAAAGGCAGAAGCATGAAAAATGTGTTTCAGTTACATGAACACGCTAAGGACTCTTCTCAAAGCATTGCCATGGTCTTGATTTGGCCCTGCTGAAGTGCTGACTGGAATTTTCACTATGCTAAAATGTTTTTGCTTGTGAGTTTGAAAAGCTAAGAATTGTCTCTTCTTAGTTCTCTGTTTTCTCATCAAGTTAACCTGGAGAGCCTTAGTCTGGGGTGGGGTAAGTAGTGCTACGAAAAACTTGGTGTCTCTCTGTGGGTTTCTCAAAGGCTGGTATGTGCCACCGTGGTGAAAAGTTCAAATAGCTAGAGAATATGGTTAGACTGAGTTGAGAGGAGACACTAGAAAAGGGACATTTTATGAATCATCCAGAATAAATGAGAAGGCATATATTTCAGAGTGATTAGAGTGCATGTTAGAAACAGAAAAGCTCTTGACAGTTTTGGTCCAACAGAAAGTTAGATTCTAGAGACCTAAGGATTTGGGGACCTAAATAGGGCTTGGCTTTGAATGTACACAGCAGAGGCCATGAGTGTGTAACATTGTTTATCAGGGTGTTGAAATGAAACATAGAAAAGCAGGGAACAACTTTTGAGAATATAGAGCCAACGGAAATGATGATACAAGGCTGTCCTCTATTACTTACTCCTAGCACTAGCTGTAATTCCCTCCCATAGCAAATTGTTGTTTCCCACTGGCTTTGAGAAGAAAGGGTATTGACTGACCCACCCCATCTGAGAGTTTCTCACATTCTGTCAGAACACAGAAGATCAGGCCGGCTTCCACCCTGGAGGAATGAAAGTCTATCATCTGTAACTCCATTAGCAGCAGGATGGACACGACTGCCCAGAAGGCCTGTACTGGTTTCAGGAGTGGGGCGCGCAGCTTATAGCACTTGAGTTAAGAACTGAAGCCACAAATTTTCAGCCCGACTTTGAGAAAAGTGTTGGTGAGGGAATGCTAAAAGGCTAGAAGTTGCAGCCTTTCCCACCTCCTTCTGTTGAATTTCAGATAGAGTAGGCCCTTCTTGTCTGTCTTTGACTTGGAGACTCTTGTTTCTGTGTGTGCATAATGAAAGCCTCAGGGTTTTTGCATTAATAAGCCCCTTAAAAAATGTCAGCTGAGAAGTACTAAAGACCTATTCACCAGCCACTTTTCAATCTTGTTATTTCAATACTTGCCTCTCTACCGTAGGCTCCATAGAAATATAAAAGGTAATGAAGTGTTTCACATGCTGTTTTCTGTCTTTTTATTCTAATTTAAATCTACCATTTAGTCCATGCTTTCAAAAAGATGTTTACTTGAGCTGGAACATACTCCATGGAGCTCAGAAGTGCTTATCTGGACTTACATCGTAGACATATCATATATATTATTAGATATAACCAGTTTAGTGGGAGGAGAGATACACTTTGCAATTTTTAGATTTCAGATTTAACTTTAAAATTAGCAGGGTTTTGTATTGTATCTCTTGGTGTCAATTTGAAGTTGCTATCATCTAGTAAACCAGGGAGCAGAGTTGAATCCTCAAGCTCTAAGTCAGATTGGAACCTTTATCTTTCCTCTGCATTGGCTTTATATTTTGAACTATAAAAAGATGGAGAAAAAAAGAATGTTTTCTATATTATGCTTCAGTTATATTGAGAAGTGCTCTGTTAGTATTAGAAAGATAGTCAAATGATGACTCCAGTTTGTTATGCCCAGTCTATGTGTCGAATGATGCCAGGTGAAAATGCAAACAAGTTCTGGGCAGCAAGCATCTCTGTCTAATGGGATGGTAGATGGGCACATGGGCTGAGACGGAAATAAAGTGAGCTAAGGCAGAGTGTGAGAAGAAGAAACCAGAACCGTAAATTTGCCAGAGAAGACCTGGACCCTGGACACCAAGAAATTGGGAGGACACAGTAGGGATTCATTGAAAGGTGAACAAGAGACCAAGCTGAGACTTTCTTGGAAATGGAAAGAGAATTTGTGTGAAGAAACACTAGAAAATGCTGTTCTAGGAACCCCAAGCCTCTGAGCCTGTGGAGTATAACACACAGGGCAGGAGTTAGGAGAGTTAGCAGGGTAAGGCAGGAAATACAAGAGAGGTGGCCTCACCAAGGCCGGGACCACTGTGTGGTACAAGTGGACTTCCCTGCTAGCCCTCTGAAAGCTAGCAGAGGGCTTAAATTGTGGAATGGGAGTGCAAGGATGGTCTATGCTCTTCAGTGGGTGCATTTGGGGTTGGGGCAGGTAAAGAGGAGGGCAGGGATGGAAGCGGTACCCTCCAGCAGTGCTGGACACTTAGCTGCGGGATGATGAAGGTAGGAATGAAAACGGTGGCAACAGAGGGAGCAAAGGGGCTCAGTTTGGGAATATTTTTGGGGTAGGACTAAACACATTTGGTGACCTTATTAGGAAGATCTGAAAAAGAGCTGACTTTAGGAAAAAATATGAAAATGAGTAACACTGTGACTGTCAATACTTTGGGGTCCACTTTCTGGGCTTCAGCTGCTCCCTGTGGAATGTTTAAGTGAAGGCAACTCTTAGTTCCTTACTGTACAGTAACATAAATTTGGTCATTACAGCTTGAGCATTACTCCTGAATGATAAAAAAAAAATGTGTCTTTTTTGTGTTAACTATATTTTACATTCACATGCATTATTATACAGATATTAACTTAAATTTAAGCATGGACACAAAGATTAATCTATATTTTGCATGTGTGAATTTTTGGAAAACAATCTAATGTCTTAATAGTAAATACTTCACTGAGGTAATAGCTGTATATGCAAAAATGATAGCTGTAATAGCCAATTTAAAATATGTACCAATGCATTTATTGACTTAGAAACTTGCTTGAAATATATTTATTAGGCAAGAGTGTATGAGTGGTATGTGTAGTACAACTCCATTTTCTACAAGTATATATGGTGAGTCCTACATATATGCAGCTTCCCAGTTGAAGATTCAACCAATGGCAAAAATATTCAGAAAAAAATACATCTGTACTCAATAAGTATAGACATTTTTCTTTAACACAGCACAACAGCTGTTTACATAACATTCACATTATATTAGATATCATAGGTAATCTAGAAATGATTTAAAGGATTCAGTATACGAGACTTGAGTGTCTACAGATTTTAGTGTCTATAGAGGTTTATATATTTAATCCTCCCTAGATATAGAGCATTAACCACATTTTCAAATATTTTCCTATAAAGAAAGAGAATGAACAAATATTACAAAGGCTGCTGATGGTTATATTTTTGTTTGAAAAGTGAAATTATGACTTTTAAGTTCTAATTATACAATAATGTTAGGGTGTTGTGTTGGAAATTTGCACAGAAGCACCAAGGTACAAAAGCAACTTCAAACATGTAGCTGTACAACTTTAGACCCTTTTTCTGCAGATGTGTGTACCTTCAGGTCATTGGAAATCAGTAGGGTAGTACCTAACACCTGGATGTGTGTAGGAGTAGAGGAAACAAGGGTACCATTTCCTCCTTTCTAGCCAGGAAGAAAAAGCTCTGAGATGATGGGAATTTGCTGACCTATAATCACTTGTAGTTGAAGATCATATGAATGCCTGTCTAATTTTCATGTGAAGGAAGGAGGGAAGGAAGGAAGGAAGGAAGGGATGAAGGAAGGAAGGAAGGGAGAGAGGGAGGGAGGGAGGGAAGGAGGGAGGGAGGAAGGAAGGAGAAAGAAAGAAAGAAAGAAAGAAAGAAAGAAAGAAAGAAAGAAAGAAAGAAAGAGGTAAGTAGCATTCTGACAGAAAAGCTCAAGGTGGCTACTGCAGGATGTGCCTACACTCCTGAAACATGTAAAAGTAGAAGTTGGATGTTTCTTTCCTGTGGTCCTCAAGAGAGAGCCAGGGTTAGGGTCTATAAATCCCTGACTCTTGAAGAACAGCAGGGACTACGAAAGTAAAGTTTACCATATTTTTGGATTCCTTACATGTGCAATAAGTAATGTGACCATAAACAGTGAATAAATTAGTAACTCCAGAGATAAAAGTTAGAAATTCCCAAAGTGGTGATGGGATGATTGCTGAAGAAAATTCTCATGAGGGGACATTTGCCCAGTAGGCGCCTCTGTCTAGCATCTTGCTGGCAGCAAGGCAGAAGACAACTTGAAGGTTTAGACTTGTGACAGTATAGAACGAGGCACCTTTTTGAAGCCTGTGTTCTACCACTGAGCAGCACTCCCAGCTTCTAATTTGGCTTTTTAATACAGCACAGGACTGTGTTTGCAAATTAAGGTGCTTATTTCCCAAGACTGATAGGAAAAGTTATCCAAACATCTGAGTGCTTACCAGTAGGCATGCACATGTGTATCACCAACTATAGATGCAAACACTTTTAGAAAAGACCAGGAGAAATGGAAGGAGTTTATAATTTTATAAGCTGAATTCTTCTTATTGTGAATGGTCAAATTCATATTATACCCATAACTCTTGGGGAGAAGATTTGCTTTTAAAGGTGGTCCCACTGGCTGCCATTGCACCTATTGACATCTCAATAGGAGCACTGCCCAGGGATCATCCGTCCTCAAGTAGCGCTGCTAAAAGCTACTTGGTATTGTACGAAGCACCTTTCTGTGCCCGTGTGCCACTGATGCTGATTCCCTCCATCAACGGGGTGACCTCTCCTCTGTCCAGCATGGTAATCCTCTCATCTTCATTTAAAGACTACAGGACAAATCCCTCAGATGAGCTTGCAGCTCTCCAGGAATACCCTTCTACTGTTAGATCCACTTCTAGAGGGTGCTGGTGAGTATGACAAATGAAGTGCTCACTTGCAAAATGTGTGAATAAATCCAGGGTCAACATATGTCACAGCTACTTTTGAGAAAGCTGAATATGAATTTTCATTTTAAGTCATCTGGAGATCAAACTTAGTACCTTGCACTTGCCAGGCAGGCACTTGTGCCCCTGAGCTATCTACCTGACCCTTAAGTTTTTAATTAAATAATCCATACAACAAAAATCACTTGAGGAGACTGGATAAATGTGAGGGCTCTGTGTGTGTGTGTGTGTGTGTGTGTGTGTGTGTGTGTGTGTGTGTGTGTAGCTTTCTGTAATCTAATTTGAAGGATGATCTATCCATTTAATTTAATCTATTACATTCACCTAAGCTTTGCCTCTGCCACTGCTGACTTTTATACTAAGAAAAATGTTTAGCTAAAGATGATTTTGGATTAGGGAAAGGATAAAAAACCAAAATAAAAAATGAAATACCAAGAGGTCAAAACCTAATAAACCTTTCCTGATGTTTACAGTGGTATTGCAGTAAGATTACCACTGCCAAGAGAATGGAAGCAAGAGAAGATGTATTTCCCCTAATGTACCTGACACAAGGGTAGAGTAGCAGCAATGCTTACATGGCTGGGATAATGTGTCCAGAACACACAATTTAAAGAAGGGGAAGCTTACTTTATCTCACACTCTCAGCAGTTTTAGGCCATGGTTGGCTGACTCCAACGAAGCAAACACACGGTGGTAGTGCTCATGGGTAGTTTCTCCAGGAATAGCTCACCAGTCAAGAGGATACCAGGTCTTTTTTGGTGCAAACAAAAATTTGGACAACTGGGCAGCACAGGCCAAACACAGTTTATTTGAAAAATGAGATGTGAGTGTGTATGGAAGAAACTAGCTCTGCCAAGTGAACTTGGGCTGAACCAAGGTTAAAGGAGATAAAAGCAATGATAAAAGTCCCTCTTACATCAAGAAAACGCAGTGTAGGCTGTTGTGAGAATTCCTGATAGCAGCTCCCTGTTGTTTCCCTATCCCATCTTCTTTTATGTCGTCCACATCTCCTGGTAACTTTCAAGAAGCTTCCCATGTGGGTTCCTGAGAATTACTGGAGCTGTCCTGGGACCTTGTAATTGACAGGTCCTTCTCCTTTCCCCAGCCAGCGTCACCACACCTGATCTCCTCTATCAGAAGATCTGGGAAGAAGAAAGCTGCTCCTCACAGCACCTGGGAAGCAGGGACAAGAGGGAACAGCACGGACCAGAACTTACCCTTCCGAGTCATGTCCCAAGATACTAACCCCTTCCTATCCGCCCACCCCTACAAACCCGAGACTTATGGGGTACATCTGTCAGTTCCATGACTTTATCTGGTGGAGCATACGTACTCAAATGCTTTGTGTAAACTGCTATCTCATAGATTCCTTCTCTGAGTGAGGGTTTCCCCACTCCCATTGGTACCCTCTAAGATTTGCCAAAATGTGATGAGAGTGTGTCTTAGGGTAAGTAAGTGGTTTTCGTTCAAATTCCTGAACCATCGTTCCCAGATCACTGAAAAGGAGGCATGGAAACTATTAATCTCCCTCCTATGTATATATGTGGTGAGTGGGAGAAAGAGGCCGATTATAGCAAATGTCACAGAGGAGAAAATAGAGACCTTAGTAACCCGCCTTTGTTTAACTTTCCCTTCAGTCCACACATCAGGCAAGTCCAGACAAATAGCTACACTTGCTTTCGCTAAGTAGTTCAAGCAAAGAGGAGCTGTGTACACAAGGAGAAGGGATAGAAAAAAACATAAAGCAAAGCCCAAGTGAATCGCAGGATTCGATGCAGGCAATATGTTACCAGAATCTTGATGCGAAACCTTTGTGTATTCATCGAATCTGGAAGGGATTCCACCTCGTCCCTAAGGTAGATTACTGTGTGAAGCATTCAGGGCAGGCAGCAGGAAGGTGGGCTCGGGAGTCAGGAAGACAGCGCGCCATTCGTACTCCCCAATCTCTCTGTACTTTATGTCCATCACAGGTCAAATTTAGATAATAATAGTGTATGCTAAAGTTGTTATGAGATTAAATGGGATCATATAAATAGACATGAAAGCATTTATATTACATATATAAACTACACTTAAAGCAAGCATGTAGAGAATCTAGCACAAAGTAGGAGTGCCATGACTGTTATTTTCTTATCATAAAAATAGAATTAAAAACTAACGCTTGGGGCCAGTGAGATAGCTCAGCGGTCTAAAGCACCTGCTTAGGCAAGCTTAGGCAGGTGCAGGGGACGGCAGTTCGAATATCCCCCAGGACCATATAGTGTGCCAGCCCCGCCCTCAGGGCAGGCGGAGGAAAAAAAAATGGCTAATACTCAACACCTCCAGTGCACCAGGAATTTTGCAAATCAAGTTCACCTTCCTCAGTTCTCCTTATAACAATTCCACAAGGTTAGCCTAATTAAGTAGCTTATGTGACAGCAAACAGCTCATCGGTGGCTGATCCTATATTTAAAATGAGACCTTATTCAATGATAAGATACTTTTTGTCCTGTGAGCCAGTGTTTAGTAGACAGAAAAATAAAAGATGGACGTTTGTTTTAGAAGTCCGGGTCTCTGAGAGCTAATGAACTGTTAAGGTTCTCCTTCAGTCATTTGTGCTCTGAATGCGAACGGATGACGTTTCCTCCTCCTGGCTTAGTTTACATTTCTGATCACTAAGCACAAATTTCACTCTTCCTCCCACTTGCAGAATACATCTCTCCTCCTCTGAAGGAAGACAGTCCTCAAAAATGCAAC
The DNA here is from genome assembly GCA_004027025.1 of Myocastor coypus. NCBI lineage: Eukaryota > Metazoa > Chordata > Mammalia > Rodentia > Myocastoridae > Myocastor > Myocastor coypus. The sequence continues at coordinate 26,162 of PVJA010011438.1, forward strand.
TCTAAGGGCCTCCATCTCTAAGATCAGAATCTATGGGCCATGCAAAGTCTGTGGCAGGCTTGGGGGTGGAGCCTCTGCTTAATCACGAAGTGAACAAATAGGTAGCAGTGTTGCCCTTTACTCTCCCACCTCCTTCCTTGCACACTCTTCAGCAGTTTGGAAAGGGGCAGAGTGAGAGACACACAGTCACGGGTTGGCTGGCTCCGGAGGTCTTTGTGGCCAGCTATTGTAGGCTCCTTCCCTAGCGTAGAGAACGTGCAGGGCCACAGCTGGGGTCTGTGCTGAAAGAGCTCTTCTGCCTCTCCTTTTCTATTCCTCCTACAGGAGAATTTTTCCGTCTCTGTCTTCCTCCGCAGCCACATCTGATGTGGGCAGTAGCATAATTCTACTCAAGAGCTTTACAGCTTTCCCAGAGTCACACAAGTCTAGGGACTCAAGAACTGCTTTGAGGTTTTGGTTGATTTTTTTTTTTTTTTTTAATAGCTCTTCTTAATTATACAGATTAGTGGATATCATTCGACATCTTCATATAAGTTTATATCTTCATCACATGTATCCCCATTATTCTTCTTTGTCCTTCTTCCACCTCATCCAAGTGTTTTAAGGTGCAAAAGTAGAGAAGCCTTTTTGAAGCAAGGTTTCAATGAGCTCATGGATAGAATTTCCCTCAAAGGCGTGCTAGACTTCTGATCTATTTACTTTCAGTCAGATCTTTGCCTCAGTAGTCACGCTCAAGTTCTATCCTCAGTACAGTTCTCTAGCCAGGCTTCTGTCTTCATCCTCTGTAATCCTTCCACTCATTCCCTGATGGCTAACTTGAGGCTCCCTCGAGAAGGCCTTGCATAGGACTCCCCCTCACTGATTTTGCTTTAAACTAAAGCTACTGTGTTTAGGTAAGAAGCCTGAGGAAAACTCTGTACCCCAGGTTTGTAGCTCCCCTTTTCTCAGGGCTGATTATTGAACATGTGCCTTCACATGGAGATACAATTCCAGTTCTATTTATTTTTATGATGATACAGTGTTTCCACAGTCACTAGCTTCCCAGACTGGCCTTGAACCTGTGATCCTCCTGTCTCAGGTTTTCAGAGTGCTGAGATTACACATGTGTACTATCACATCTGGATTTATCTCTCAGTATTTGGAGTCGATGACATATTGAGCATTTTCAACTTGTTAGACTTTCAATTATGGACTTTTTTTTACATTCATTTCAACATATACATGGACAAACATTTATCTGTTTCCTATGATAGAAGCATTTAAAAGTAAGTAACATATTTTTTTCCTCTAGCTCTTTCAAGACATCTTTCATATGCTTTCCTGGCATGTAGACCTCTTTTTCCATTATGCAAGCTGATAATTACATGAAAGGTTTGATCAGAGCATAGCAATACTCTCTAGCCCTCTGTCTAGTATGTATATCCTCATTGTTGCTGTCTAACCATTTAAGCAACAGCGCACATCTTAGGCTTTCAGTAAGTCAGTGTCTACTTTCTGTTCTGATTTCTGTATTAGAGTTTAATTTCCTGAGCCAATAGCACTAAACTACCATTATCTAATACCATATAAATATCTATTTTTTCCACTATGGTGTAACTAACAGCTGGGTCTAACAGGACTTCTGTATACCCAGGCATTTAAACATTCCTCCCTTCTTCGGGCTCTATTATCTCCTATGTCATCAGTGTGACATAGATAGGACTGTTTGCATCAGGTCTCAGACTGCATCAGGTCTATAAGTGAAATCCATAACATCTATGTCCCATTGGACAACGTTCATCAACATCAACATTTAATTCCATGGAAGGTGGGAAATACAGTTTAGAGCATATCCAGGGTAAGGGCAAATGAGTCTGGTGAGGAGCCAGCCCATCCCCACACAGGCACGTTGCCCTATAGTGCCGAGTTATCACACCTATAGCCCCTGAGAACTCAGTAGACTGAATGTACCACAGTGCAAGCAACGTCCCTTTCTGGAGACAGACACAAGTCAGTGCCTTGTGATAACATACTAATCCCCCTCCCAGATTTTATATTAATTAAAATGCATGAATGTGGAAAGGTCACTAAAACAAAACATCCTGTCATACTTTAGGCATTCAACAATGACTTGAGTCTCATTCCACAGAAGTAGATTTGCTTGGTTTATCTCTCTAGAGGAGGACTAAATTTTTAGTCCTAATTTCTCTTACAAAACATCTTCCACATGCATAATTTCACCCTCCTTTATCTAGGTTGGAATGTTTTATGTAAAATTCATCATTATCTGTGTGTTCTTATAGATACATAGCAAGAGAGATAAGAGTTTCATTTAAACAAAATAAAAATAATTGTAGCCCATCATCTGTAGATTTCCAGGCCATTACCTAAGAGTCAAATTATGCATTCTGTTGGATTTTGCACATGTGGGGATCCACTGACAAAGAAAAAACTTGATGTTAAGACACCCAAGGTAGCCATGATGAATTTGGTTTCTGGGTCATTGCTCATGAGACCCCACTGGCCTTGTCTGGCTGAATTTTATGTTGTTACCTTTGGGTCAACACTATAACATGAAAGTTTGAAGATACTTAGGCTATGAGAACTTGGCCACTAAAGAGTATTTACCTGTTGGTTCCATAAACCAGGAAAGGAGACCTTTACCCCATTTATATCTAGTTGAATTACTGAATGGTTCATTGTTATATCTTTATCTATTATGTGAGACTGTGAGTTCTCTGATAGCTGTTCAAGCTACATTTCCTGTTCCCCCCAAAAGGAATGAAAGGCTCTTTGTAGTTCTGGTCTCTTTTCAAAAAGTAAAACACACTTCTGAGATTGGGTGTTCAGTTTATGGGAGAAGACAAAGTAGCAGTGATAGCAGCTAACACAAAGGAGCTTGAAAACCTCAGGAAATTTTGCAGTGCAGGAAAGAGGGAGATGGCTGGGTCTGTAGAAACCATGTATGGCTGCTGGAAGCTGATATGCAGGTACCTCTGATCCAGGGAAGAGGGGCAGGGATGCTCAACACAATTCCCTGAAGTCAGTGTCAGCAGAGGAAGAGGTTGGTTTCTCAAGTGGAAGGACAAGAGTCTCAGAGATGCCCTCCTTTCTCAGGTATGGAAATGATGCAGAAGTAACATTGGTTTTAGAGGTTTCTTGTGCGTGGAGGAAGCACTCTTACTTTTTCTAATAGGAAAGACCTTGGACCCTAAGTCATAAGGCTTGAATTCTTATTTTGACAGCATTCAACAGCTCATTCAATATCTTTAGGAAATTTCTCACCTGTACATTGAAGTAGGAGAACTTACAGCATTTCTGAAATTACTTACAGCGCTAATATCCCCGTAAATATTATTGTAAAGGCAGATAGTGACCTCTCTCACCTCCAAAGAGTCCTGAGTGGGTCTGGAACCTGCATATCCTTTGGGGAACCACAACTTGGGTAAAATATTTTAGCACATATTTAAAGATGATAATTTAGAGGTTAGAGTCTTGGAGGTGTTTGGGGATATCTTGTGGAGCCAAAGAAATGACTGTCTTGACATCTGTAACCAAGAAGGTAAAGAGCTAAGTAAACTTCAGTCTGTAACTTCAGGCTGTTTTCTCCTCCAGTGAATAAGCACCTCTACAGAGAGAACTGAGGAATGTTGAGTAGCCCTCAGGTTTCTGAGGTAGGCTTAAGGGTGAAATGTACCCCACCACCAGGGCCCAGAGGCAAGAATGAGAATTACGTAGGACACATTCCAATGGAAAGCCAGAGGTGTGTGTGTGTGTGTGTGTGTGTGTGTGTGTGTGTGTGTGTGTGTGTGTTTCTAGACTGGAGCGCATTTGAGACAGCCTGCATCTCATCCAAGGACACAAGTTACTCTGGACCATCCTGACTCTGAAAAATTATGTATTTAATGCAGTTTTAAGCTGTTAAACAGAGGTTTAACAGCAAACAGGTTTAACAGCTTATTTGCAGGTAGTGGCGAGTGGAAAGGGTCTGGACTTGAATCAAGTGCTTGGTGGGATCCTCTGTGAGGCCAGGCACTGTGGCTGTGCTGCGGGGCATTATGGGTACAGATGGATCACTCAGAAGATGGTGCAGTGAGATCAGCATACTTACTTAATAGGTCAGTGTTAATGCAGACTCCCCGTCACCAAATTTTATCTTGGACCTGATGGATTTTCTAAGGGATTTGGGGAAGACCGTCAAATAGCAAATGAAAAATATAGGTGAAATCTAATGAGATGAATTTTCACAGAAATGAACACAATGTCTGACTCTTGATATCAGGGTAGTACTAGATGCATATGTACAATGTAAAGGGAGCATTGTTTAAGATCGGGATGTTAAGCACTTCAGCATCATGTTACAGGGGGTTTTAAGCTCAGGCTGAATTAACAGAATTTGTTCTACCAATAAGGCTAAGGCTAATGGGGCTTAGGATGACAGGAACAGAAATTTACTCTGTGCTGGATAGAGCACACCCAAAGAAGACTGGGCTGGTGGCACTCCTGATCAGATGCCAGATGCTGGCAAACTGGAGCACAAGTGGACCAGGGAGGGACTCCAGGATATTTATGTCCCTAGCAAAGAATCTGTGGGCAGATGACCCTCTCACCAAATCTTCAGGGCTTTCTGTATCACAGCACTCTAACATTTATTCTGTATGCCTCAAGTACAGCATTGAATCTAAAAAGAAAACAATGTGACAGTTCGCAGCCCAACCTATGGAAATATTGCTTAATGATCTACCAAGAAGTCAAATGCACTAGCAGGGAGGTAGAGGGTTTTGCATTCCTGGTTGTCCTAGCAGAAACAGATGAATATACTGTGAATAAATTGTATAAGAGAACTGAAGCATCAAACAGATAGATGATACTAACCTTGGCCCTCAGTATTGAATTGCCATGGTGTAAGAAAGAGCTACAGAAAAGCTTATATGCAGTATAGTCAGAGAACAGTTTTGCACAAAATCAGCCTTGAACTGATTTTGTTGACTAATCCTTGAAGAGCATTGCACTGGTCCTTTAGGAGATGGGTTAAGTGTTTTGGGAAACTACTGGTAGCACAAGAAAAATGTTCTGGCATGAGAATTAATATCCAGAAGTATGAATTTTGCTGTCACAGTTACTCTTTAAGAGTCACCAGTCAGGTTGCTATGACTCAGTGTCTTTAACTGTAGAATGAGATTCAATTTTTATTTATTTTTAGGGCTTTGAATTACATGTTGTACTCTTAATAGCGCAGGGCAGAAAAACAGTATTTTACAAAGCCCTTTCTGGTGCAGTGGCACGTGTCACCATGGAGGAGTTCCTCCTGAGCTAGCACTCCTTTGTTGAATGGATCTCTGTTTGAATACAAATAATCATTAGGGAGACAACTGGCTGCTGCTGAGCACCATGATAAAGCATACTTCACACACCCCTGTCTTTTCTTCCTTGGAATTTTGCCAGAAGGGTTGAGAGCAAGTGTTTGGGTAAGCAAGAGGGGTCTGTTATCTGCTTTTGCAAGGCCCCAAGGGATGTATTGATTCTCCAACAACTGTAACATCAGGGATGAACACAACTTTTACAGACCAGGATAAATAAACAGAGCAGGGCCAGCACTCCAGAGCTGCTCCAGTTGACACGGAGGTCAGTGAAATTAAAGAAGCAAGGCCATTTGCACTGTCAAGATGGAAGGTTTGGGGGACCCCTGCCCTTTGAAGCTGTTGGTCAGAGCAAACATCAGAGAGAGGAAGATCTGGGAGACCAGAGCATGTCTTCCTTTACTTTGCTATTCCTACCCAACCTTAGGCACTTCCAGGGTTTCACACATCCCTCGTAAAAAATGACCTCATATATGGCCCCTGAAGCACCTTTCACACTTCCACGAACAGACTCCAATTTGATGTTCATTTGATTATCACATAGGAACCTCGAGCTCAACATGTTCAAACATCATCGTTCCCCTGAGTTACTTATTCCTGCATTTTCCTTACAAGTGAACAGTAGCACAGTCTATCCAGTCATCCTGGAAAGAATCTTGTACTCATTCACTCATTGGTCTAAAAAATATCTATCATGTTTCCTGCTGTGTACCAGACAGTGTTTAATGCCGTGAATACAGTGTTTAAAAACATCCAATCTCAGCTCAGTGGAATAAGCACTTGCCTGGCAAGTGCAATGTCCTGAGTTCTCAGGACAATAAATTTGAGGAGGAACAAATGAACTATATGCAGGTAACCAAAACAATAAAGTAGACAAATAGAGAATTTCAAGTGGTGAGACCTAAAAGAGTAATGAATAAAACATAAAATAAGATGGGGCGGATAGTCAGAAGCTGCCCTAGCTAGAATCATCATAAAACTGACATTTGAGCAAAAGGTGAAAAGCTGGAGTGATAAATGCAAGCCTCTCTGTATTTGTAAGTTTGTGTGAGTATACTATGTGTGTATATATGCACAAAATACAGATATGTAAGTGTATAAGATAAACACACATCTGTGTGTGTCAGTGTGTACACATACATATGTAGATAAAAATATATAATTACATACATTTTATACCTTGATACATGTCATACACAAATATGTGTGTGTGTATATATATATATATATATATATATATATATATATGAACTTCTTGTCTAAAATTAGATTTCAACAATAGTAAATTGTAAAATCTTTATACAATATTAAGTAAATAAGTTACTTAAGAGTCTTTAGTTACTTTTCTCTGGCTGTTGAGACAGCACACCTCACACCCTAAGTCAGGAAGGAAAGGTTATGTAGCTCATGGAATGTGAAGCTTTCAGTCCCATCAACTGGCTTCAAGGCAGAATGGCAGGGCACAGGGGCAGCAGTCCATGGGGGCAGAAGTCAGCAAGGGCAGTAAGACTGTAAGGAAGGGGAGGATCCTCATTCTTTCCTTTATATTGTGTGCAGGCCGCCAACCCTGAGGAGGGGTGGAGCACTCATATCCTCTCCTCGCCCTCCTGTTCCACAAGATGAGGATGTTTACCAAGTGAGGAGCCTGGCCTCCTGCTGAGGTGCTTAGTTAAATTTCTCAAACTGACCAAAATGTATCAACCATTACACTGTGTATATGGGAAATGATGAAGATAAACTAGCAGCTATTTTCATTCAAAAATAAGAATGACAATAATGTAAGGCCATACCCTGCCAGGTTGGTGGCACATGCCTCTAGTCCCAGCCACTTGGGAGGATGCCCTAAGAAGCTCATTTGAGCCTAAGGGTTCAGGACAACGTGGCCAAAACCCATCTTCAACAAAAACTGAAATAAAACAAAGACAGCCAAATGAAGACCTTTATATTTATTGATAGGGATCCTTTCTGAAAAATTCTAGCAGTCTCTTGATCTGTATGCCAGAGGGGGAAGTGTTTTATAATGTTAATAAGTACTTTACATGCTGTTAGATTTCTCAATCACTAAGAATAAGAAAATGCTTATTTTACCATTTAAAAATATGATTATTAAAAAAAATAAAAATATGATTATTAACAATTAATAATTTATAAGCAAACCTTGGTATTATGCAGATTTGATAAACTGAGAATCCAACATCATTTGTAGCAAGTGTAATCTATAAGGCCCTGGACTAATGCTATATAGTACGTAAACATGGATAATATGTAGAGCCTTCCATGAAGAAACTCAGGATCCAAGTGAAAGGGAGGAAAAAATGTACATTGAACTAACTATAAATCGAGGTAGAAATTATACTTTGAGATTTTTTAGGTGGCTTCTAAGAAGGTGAGATCAACTCTATATGGAGGAGGGCCAGCCAGATAGCTCAGGGAATTAAAGTGCCTGTTTAGGCAGACACAGGGACCAGGGTTCCATTGGTTGTGCCATGCTGGCCCTGACCCTGGGGTGCGCTGAAGCAGCAACTGAGACTGGACATGGTAATGCACACCTGTAATCCCAGACCTTAGGAGGCTGAAATCAGGAGGATCGCTGTGAGTCTGATCTGTGCAGTGAGACTCTGTAGGCCTTATACTAAATACATTTAAAAAAAAAAAATCTGTATGGAGGAGAAGAGAGAAGATTACAGTGGACACGTGGCTCTGGAGGCAGCATTGGATGGATTAAGGAGACTGGGACGAGGGTGTCCTGCTAGGGAGGAAGGAGCAGTGAGAGGTGAGGAGCATGCGTAGGGCTGTGGCTGCCCTGGCCTCTGCATGTCTGTGGTACTCACCTAGGCTCACGGGAAGGGTGAACAGCTCTGCCTGATGGAATTTTGTCATGGCTTATTTTGGTCAACAAACTATGACCAGATCAGACGTGTTTTACTTTTAGGCAGAATGAGTACAAAACTCACCTAAGTACCTAACCAGCTGCTCTGCTCAGAGAAGCGTGAACCAAGATGAGGCTTCCATTACTCTGGGTCACTGAGCATTTAAAATAAAAGGAATCTTTCCATCCTAACAAGCTTTTACAAAAATAGTTTTCAGTGTGCTTAGCAAGTGAACGATTGAGTTATTTGTTGCTGTGCGATTTGCGAGCTCATCTACATAGAGGAAATATGAACAAGTCAAACTGGCAGCTTCAGACCTCTGAATGGGAGGGGCGAGAGTGCAGCAGAGAGACACCCGGCATTGCAGAGCCATTGATACGTAATTACAACAAAATGCGAGGAATGCTTGATCAAGTTTGACATTTTCCGTGTATAACTGTCTTGGATAGATCAAAAGGAAAAAGTCTTAAATTACAATAACTAAAATAAAAAGAATAGGGCTGGTGAGATAGCTCAATGGACTCAGTGCCTGCTTAGGCAAGCACAGGGACTACAGTTTGATCTGGGCACCACATGCAGTGCCAGCCCTGCCTGCAGGTTTGCTGAGCCAGCCGCTGAGCCCAATCTTTAGAAAGAGTGGGTGTGAGGGCATCCCAGGAATTATGGCTTAGGTCTCAAATGTCCCCCAAATCTTGTGTTCAGATGGGGAGCATGAGAAGGTCACTGGATGACAAGGACACTGGCTCAGTAGTGGATTAGCCCATCAATGAATTCATAATCAGCTGTGCTGTTCAGAGGTGGACTTGGCAAGAGAGAGCAAGTCACCAGCCTGAAAGGGCATACTCTTGTCCCAGGCTCCTCCTTGTGTCTCAGCCATTTCTCTGACTAATACCTCAGGAATCTTCTGCGCAGGATGAGCCTTCCTCCAGAATGTTGCCAACACAGTTGGCTAGGAATAACTCTGCCTGCCCCCAGCCTTGAGTTAGAGTTACACAGTTGAACTCTAAATAGTTTGGGTCTGGTATATCATGTGGTGTGAGCTAGCCGTGGTCAGAAAGGCGCGATTCCACAGCTCAGTTGTTAGAGACTCCAGTGGGTGGAGCAGGTGGTTCCCAGGGAAGAGAAGCCAGGCAGGCTGTCTGATCTGTGTGCTAGGGGAGTGTCAGAAAGGGGAAGGAAAAGCATGGATGAGGTGCTCACTCTAGCATCATTTGCAGCAGCAGCAGAAGAGAAATTTCAATGTCCACTGTGGAGGGAATATTTACACACATTATGATAAACTATACTGTACCAGTTTAAATGGTTTTTCTGAATTCAGTGAGGTGAGGAAATGCGCATAAGTTAGCATTGGCTGAGATTATTTTTATAAAAACTAAAAATGCCACCAAAACATTAAAATATGAAGGCCTAATGTGATAAGTAATGAAAATTCTGGAGATTTATATTTTAGTTCTTTTTGGTTCTAAAAATTATCTACAATGCTCATCTATGACTTTTATTTATTTTATTTTTTTAATTTATTTTTTTCTTGTTTCAAAACCTTTATTTGTTTTTGTTTTTTTTTTCCTTTTTGAAACAGGGTCTCGCTACACAGTTGAGGCTGGCCTTGAGCTCACTTTTGTAGCCCAGGCTGGTCTTGAACTCGCACTGATCCTCCTGCCTCAGCCTCCCGAGTGCTGGGATTACAGGCGTGCGCCACCACGCCCAGCTACCTTTATTTGTTTATTCACTCATTTTCATGGCCGGCTTAGCCCTCCCCGAGGGCAGGGCTGGAGCAGCATGTGGTGCCGGGAATCGAACTGCGGTCCCTGAAGCTGCCCAAGCTTTCCCAAGCAGGCTCTTTAGACCACTGAGCCATCCCGCCAGGCCCCTATCTATGACTTTTATGATCAGAAACTTGGAGGCTCAGTGAGATAGTTCAGCAGACCAAGCACCTGCTGCAGCAAGTGCAAGGACTGGGATTTGATCATGGGCACGATATGCCGTGCCAGTCCCACCCCCAGGCACACGGAGCCCCAGAGACTGGGCGTGGTGGTGCACACCTCTAACCCCAAAGCTGAACGTAGGAGGATCCCCACAAGTTCAAGCTATGTAGTGAGACCCTGTACCAAATACATATATCAGAAACGTGGATTATTTGAAAGATGTATGTGGTAGATAGACTATTTTCTATAGACCGAGTTAGCCATTCTGCACTTATATTTTGGTCCTGTCACTTTTTAGCTAAGCAATCCTGGTCACATGGTGGTGTGACTTCTTTCAACTTAAGTTTTTGTGTCTGAAAAAAAGAAATAATGCAGCCTACAGCTTAGGAAGCATTAAGTGCAGATACAGCTCTTAGCATGCTGCTCTGTTGCCAGTGTGTCTGGCGTCTGATGAAAGGTAGCTTTTGTTATAACAGCTGAAGAGTGTGGGTAAGAGACAAGTAATCCTGACTGGGATAATGAGGTGATATGAATTTAAGCAAGGCTTCCTTTTGCTTCTAGGTTGTTCTTGAAATAGGGTGCCTATATGAATTAGAGTTATTTCAAGAAAGTCAAAGATTCGTTCACTGAAACAAGTATTTCTCTAATGTATGGTTCGTCTTCATCTTAGCAATGTATCGGGCAGCTGCTGCACTATGCTCACAGAGGAAGAGGCAAGCCTGTGTGGGATTAAGTAACGTAATGGAAAGTATAATTCTCCCAGACCGGGCCTTGACATAGCAAGGCCAGGAGTGGCTGGCTGTGGCCATCTGTGTGTGGCACACTAATGAGCAGATGGGGCGGAGGTCAGGGGCTATGTCACCCCCTGAGCCCCATTTGTGCCTTTGGTGTCCCTTCTTGCCTCCTCCTCCTCAGCATCTGGAATTGTAAATATGCCTTAGAGTCTGAACCTCTTCCACAGGAAATTTTTATTTATTTACTTATTTTTAGTAAGGGTTTATAGGGTCTCACTCATTATGTAGATCGGATTCTTAGTTATCCACCTATGTTCATCCTCCCAAAGAACTGGGATTACAGGCAATGCCACCACACCCAGTCTCAATCACCCTGTCCTGGCACCCAGGGGCGGGGCCAGCAAAGCACCTCAGGGATCCAACTTGGCCCCTGAGTTTGCCTAGGCAGATGCTTTAATCTGCTGAGCTATTTGTCCAGCCCCACAGGGAATTTTTTAACAAGAAAATAGTTCTTATTCATTTTCTGTACAAGTCTCACTATTTCAATAAAATTCTCTGACCTTCAAGATACTTTTCCCATTATTTGTGGATGATAGGAAAAGCGGAGCTATACTGATAATGTAGAGCTTCAAAGCATAGGAAAAAGTAAGACTCCCACCTTTCAATACTTATTCTTTGAATCCTAACCCAAGCCTGTATGTATCCTTCAATTAAAATATATATTTTTACAGTAATGATAAATAAATTGGAGACAGGAAGCAACATATATTGTGTAATTTCTCATAGATGGGAAACACAAGATATGAATAACAATAAAGTAAAGGAAGGATAGTAGGAAACAAGAGGAAAGATAGTAGGAAACAAGAGGCAGGCTTCTTGGAGACAGGGAAGGGGATCACAGAAATGGTAAGGGAAGGGACGGGGGGTGTAGGAATCAAAAAGGATTAAGATAATATTTGGTATTGCAAATGTACAGTAAAAAAATGCTCTGCGTGTGTGTGTGTGTGTGTGTGTGTGTGTGTGTGTGTGTTTGTCTAACTTTCTGTGCCCACCCCCCTTGCTTTCATTTTGCATTTTCTTGTAGTTTGTGCTTAATATACCTAGGTTCACTACATTATGCCATGCACACTTGGGAGAGATCTGCTGCTGTCTGCTCCCCAGACTCTTCCACATGCTGAGCCTCCTCCAGTCACACCCGTGGTAGTACACTGACAGGGAAATCTTGTGGCCTATACTTTCATTTTGCAGGTGTGCAAGCAGACCTGGAAAGGCTGAGCGATCTGCACAGGCCCATGAGGGTGAACCTTTTCGAGCTGTCAATGATACAAACAACCCACTGCTGCATGCATGCTGAAGTCTGCCGCCACTGGCTTACAGTTAGAATTGAAAAGAGGTGCTCAGGAATCTTTTGATTTCTCAACTCCTGTTCATTTCATCACTTGCCCTGTGTTAATCTGCGTGGCAGCTGAGCTAGGGCTAGTTAGATTGCTAATTTGCAACCCCTCCATCTCTCAAGGCGTTGAGCCCAAGTGGACCATGAGGAGCAACAGATGCAATTTACCTCATTGCACCTGCCCTCCTGGCCTGAAAGATGGTGCTTCTCAGCCTGAGCTCGTTAGAATCACCAGGGACTTTTGTTTTCATTTTTGAAATACCAATAGCAAGTCTCATTTTAGGCCTATTAACTAAGAATCCCTCAGGGTTGAGCCCCAGCATGGATACTTTAAAAATCTCCCCAGGTGATTCTAGTGTGCAGCCAGTATTTAGGCCCAAGGCTGTTTTGCTTGGCTTTGCTTTGTTTTAACCTAATGTTGTCGGTCTCTTCTCTCTTGCTTGTTTCTTCTTTATTACCATTCCCTTTATGGAGAAATGCTGTCCTCTTCACTGGCAAGAATATTGTATTAAAGTTTATGGTTAAATAATAGTTACATGTTTGTTGTATATATCGACTTTTTCTTGCTGCTTGTTTTTTTTTTCTTTTTTTGTCTTTTTGAGACAGGGTCTCACTGTGCAGTTCAGGCTGGCTTTGAGCTCACTTTTGTAGCCCAGGCTGGTCTTAAACTCGAAGTGATCCTCCTGCCTCAGCCTCCCAAGTGCTGGGATTACAGGCGTGCACCACCACGCCCGGCTGGTTTTTATTTTTATTTGTTTATTTTATTTTTCATTTTATTGCTTTTAATAAGAAATAACAATGAGACAGTTTCAAAGCACATTAGGAGGACAACCACAATAACCAATGCAATGCAAATTGTTGTCTCCATAGTAGTCGTTCAGAATATAATGTGCAGACATGATAACTTTTCTAAGCACCATTGGTATAAATATTTATTCTCATTGAACTAAGAGAAAATAGTTGTGTGCATAGTCCACTATTTCATAATAATGGTGGGTTGTCAGCAGAACTGTCAATGTCAGACGCTGTTGACTTGAGCCTTTTACAGCTCAGCTTACTAATATGGCTTTACTTTTTATGCCTCAAGGTTAAAATTTTCTGCTAGGTGGTTAAGGCCAAGTTAAAACAAGACCTATACAACAAAACATACAATTTTGTATCTGACAAGGTCAGCCAAATCCCCTCAGGATGTGCCTTGAAACCGTGTATAGCATTTTGTAGAACTTTTGTCAGTGTCAGGCGCCTAGATGAGTCATGGCCATTGCTTGATCATTTTGTTCTCTGTGAAAGCCTGAGAGAATATTTTCTCTTTAGGTGACTCTCCTTAGGCCCACTATACATCATCGATCCCTTTCCTCTGTGGCCCCATAATCTTCTTGAACAGAAAATTTGAGATACAACTGAGTTATAGGATGTTACAGTACAGGTTCTCTACGTCCTGAGTCCTTGCTGACCTTGAGGTTTTGATTTTTATATTAGGTTATTTGATTATTTTTCTCTGCTTCCAACTGTCCTTCACCCTTCACTAAATTTCGTTTGTTCTGGTTCCATGTAGCCCTCGGTTAACTTTTATGTGAGATAGACCTGGGACAGGGAGTGATACACTTGTTTAGAGCACTGTTTAGTGAATTAGGAATATACCCTTGACACTGTCAACTGCGTGTTGTGTTCTACCTCATGGTCCTGTGTGTTCTGCCCCCTTATTACCTCATGACTGGTCTCTTTTAGTTTGTATTTCACCTTGAATTATAAAAACCCATTTCTCTTCTAACTGCATACTTAATGATGCTCCTCTCTAAGCTAGCGCTCCTGCTTTCTTTCCACTCTTGCTTTCTCCCTCACTCTTTCCATCCCTCTCCTTCCTTCCTTTCCTTCCTTAGTTCTTCAAGTCAGTATAAGCACATATTTTTTCCCTTTACTTCCAATCTCCGCTAAGCATTTTTTCTCCAGTTGGTAATGAATGTAGCTGGTAATTAATTAATTCATTTGTTTGTTCAAACAGTAAATAAATACTACTGACCAGGTACAGTGGGATGAGGCTGGAAAGCAATTGTGCCAGGTCATACTATTGTGAGCAGTTCTTCCTTAGTCTTGAGAAGCTTCTACATCCTGCTCATTGTTGCATGATTTACAATCCATGCCTTCTGCATGGAGAATAATACTTCTCTGCTTCATTCCCCTGGGGCTTGGTTGACCATGTAACACATGTTGGCCAAAAGAGTATGAAATATGATGTGAACTGAGTGAGCAAAAGCTTTACAAAGCAGCAGAAGCCTGACCATTGCTTGGGCCTTTTCACCTTCTTCCTCGAGGGCATCACTTCTGCCCTTCAGTCTGGGGCTCTGGAGCAAGAGGACACAGCGACGGCGCTCAGCCTGGAGCAGAGCCTCAGCTGCCAGGCTACAGAGGATGCAGGGGAGAAGGAGCAGAGGTTGACTGCAAAGGGAGCTCTGGCTTTACCACAGCAGCAAACCTGCGATGCGATGATGACAACTGAAACACTGTCCTTGGCATCCAACGCTCCAAGTTCATCAGAGGACCCTCAGCTCATGAGAATTTAGCTCTCCAGATGTTACCAAAATTCCTTTTTCCTTTAACAGCATCCCACATTTAATCTGAATTCAGTTCATCTTGTAAACTGATGTCCATGCTGTCGGTCCCTTTTCACTGCTATATTCTCAACAAAGAGTTGCCACATAGTAGATTCTAAGTGGGTTCTCTGACCTCGGGATACTTTTTACAACACCTTTTCCTGTAAACCACAGCTGTATTATAAGTTAATTATAAATCTAAGTCACAAGTGCTTAAAACCTCAACTTAAAGTGATTTAAACAGTGGAAAGATGTTCTAATTCATGTAATTGAGTGTTGACTTTAGGTAAGGTGGGTTCTGATGTTTGAACTGTCCTCACAGACTTAATTTCTGTTCAGCTTTTCTCTTTCTTACACACACACACACACACTCACACACACTATATTTATATGTTTATATATATATTATATATATACACATATACCTGTACATACCTGTTGAAAGTACATAATTCAATGGTTTTTGCACACTGTAACCATACATTCATAATAATGGAATTATTATCACAGTCAATGTTAAAATATTTTTCATCACTTCAAATAGAAAGCCTGTACCCTTTAGCTGTTACTTTCTCATTATCTCCTTCTTCCATTCCCCATACCCTAAGCAACTACTAATGTACTCCCTGTATCGCTAAGTTTGTCTATTCTGGACATTTCATACAAATAGAATCATACAGCATATAGCACTGACTTGGTCTTACAAGTCTTGCTTTCTTATTGTTAGGCTAAAATTTCTGACACCCCCAAACTAAAAGAGCAAAGGTTTATTTCAGTTCAGTGCATGGAGGTTTCAGTCCGTAGTCAGCTGGCTTTCAGCGGAGTGGTGTGGCAGAGGGACATAGAAAAAGACAAACATCCCATGGCAAGGTAGGCAGGAAGCAACCAACCTGCCTCCCTTCTTTACCCTTAATCCAGGCTGCAAACATATTTACTGGTGCCACCCACACCTAGGTGCCATTACCCACATCCGTGGCTATGCTCCACAAATGGCTGATCCAGTTGCTCCACACCATTAATCCAGTACCACACATCCCAGATCTAACCACCTCCTCCCCTTAAGTGCATCATGCTTTAAAGGGGCATCCATGAGGAAGCCACAGCAGATCATTTTCCCTCACTATAATATCTTTAAGATTCATTTCTTTTATAGTATGTATCAATACTTTGTTGACTTTTATAACTAAAAGACACTTCATTGTATGAATATGGTACATTTGGCTTATTGACTAGTTGAGTGATGGGTTATTAGCTGACTGATATTGATTGCTATGAATAATGGAATGAATTCTCACATCTAAATTTTGGTGTGAACGTAAGTATTCAGTTGTCTTGA
Organism: Myocastor coypus; assembly: GCA_004027025.1. NCBI lineage: Eukaryota > Metazoa > Chordata > Mammalia > Rodentia > Myocastoridae > Myocastor > Myocastor coypus. The sequence goes on from PVJA010011438.1 coordinate 42,350, forward strand.
AGTGGAATTTCTTTTTTAAATTTTTTTCAGTATTTACCATATTTTATTTATTTATTTATTTATTTATTTATTTATTTATTTATTATGGCTGGCTTAGCCTGCCCTGAGGGCAGGGCTGGCACAGCATGTGGTGCCAAGGATCGAACCGTGGTTCCTATGGCTTCTTAAGCTTTCCTAAGCAGGAGTTTTAGACCACTGAGCCATCCTGCTGGCCCCTTGAAGTGGAATTTCTGAAAAATATAATTTTAGGTATGACTTTTTGAGGCAATGCCACATTCGTTTTATCATTTTGCATCCTGATCTGCAGGGTATGAGTGTTGTGGTTTCTCTATATCCTGGCCAACAATGGTTGTCATCTACAGTTTTCATTACAGTCATCCAAGTGGCTGTGAAGTGGTATTTCATCGTGGTTTGTATTTTCCTTTCCCTGGAGGCTCATGATCTGAGAACTTTTCAGATAATTGGTGTATTTATGAGTTGCTTGTTATTTTATTGTAATATATCCTGGATTCATACATTCTAAATTTCTTTTTTAGATATATAACATGTTACTATATTTATTCCATTCTATGGATTCTCTTTTTTATTTTCTGGTCGTGTGTTTTGGAGCAGAAATATTTTAATTTTGGTGAGGTCCAGTTTATTTCTTTCACTCTCTTTTGTCACTTGTGTTTTAATGTCCTGTCTTTTTTGGTTCTGGGGATTGGTATCACATATTTATGGCATAAAATTTATTATTTTTTTATTCTCAAAGTCTTATAATTTCAATTCTCACATTAAGGTCTTTCTCTGATCCACTTTGAGTTAACTTTATATAGTGTTAGAAGTATGAATCCAACCTCAAGTTTTGTTACTGGCATCCAATTCTTTTTTTGATTTATTTTTTTAAAAATAATTTTTTATTTTATTTATTATTTTTATTCTTGTTTCAGAACCTTTGTTTGTTTATTCACTCATTTTTATGGCCGGCTCAGCCCGCCCCAAGGGCAGGGCTGGCGCAGCATGTGGTGCCGGGGATCGAACCGTGGTCCCTGAAGCCGCCCAAGCTTCCTCAAGCAGGTGCTTTAGACCACTGAGCCATCCCGCCGGCCCTCTTTTAATATCATTTGTTGAAAGAGTATTCTTTGTACACTGTACAGTCTTACCATAGCTCTGAAGGTGTTGATCAGTCTGAAAGTCTAAACCTCTGAGTTAGAAAACAGTGGTGGTTGCACAACTTTGTGAATATACCAAATATACCATTTTAAGTGAGCAATTTATGAAATGTGAATTGTATTTTGATAAAAATTTGATCCATTCTTTTAGCCTTGTCGCTCTTCCTGAGCAACTGGTCCTATCTAACATGTCCACTTCTTCCTTTGAAAACTTATATCTAGTACACTTATATCTACAGTCACTCTAACAGCCTCATCACACAGCTGTGTGTGTGGTTTGCAAAGTTATAAAGGACATGTGTATTGCAGTAACTATTACCTGTGGAGATAGTTTGGTTGTCCACAAATAAATTGTGCAGGCAGCAATAGAGCAAAGAAATTGTCATTGTCCAATAAGCAATCCTGGCCTAACTTATCAGACATTCTATCATGTCAATGGTCCAGAGTCAGTCAAACTTAAAATTCCTAAGCTTACAAGATTAGAAATATGATCCCAGGCTGCGGTTCGATCCCCGGCACCACATGCTGCGCCAGCCTGCCCTTGGGGGGGGGGGGGCTGAACCGGCCATTAAAATGAGTGAATAAACAAACAAAGGTTCTGAAACAAGAAAAAAATTAAATAAATAAAATTTTTTAAAAAAGAGATATGATCCCAGAATACCATTCTACTAACAGAATAAGAATGGTTGTCTCATGGAGTACTCATCCCAGTTCATGGTCTTTCTCTGGATGTTTATCAAGAAAAATAGCAAAAGAGTGGACTGCCTCCTTGAAGGAAATTTGCTTGGTCAGGGTAATGCTGTGATCCAAACCCTTGGTACAGAGGATATTCCAGTCAAAAGTAGATTCACATTAAGGCTAACACAGATGTCAGAGCCCAACAGTGATCACCTCTGTGATTCCCATTTATCTAGGAAGCACTTTATGCTTTCCATTTTGCTTCAAATCTAGAAATTGCTCTATATTTATGCATTCTGATCATTCCTTATGTGCTGATTTTATAGTCAAAATCCTAGAAAGCAGTATTTCAGAGCCCCAGCCAATGACTAGTATTTCTCTGTGCGACTGTAAGCTCCACAAAACAAAAATTGACTGGCTGATCTTTGTACCTCTTACAGTGCTTGAGTAGACTTACATGTTGCAGGCATGTATAAAATGAACTGACCCGAGATAATTTTATTATCTATACAATATGTGGATCATTATATGCCATTTACTTATTCCTTCTCCTACAATGAATATACTCATATCTACTACAACTATGTACTAATTTTAAAAACACATTCATTGGTAATTTTCTTCTCCTTCATAGTGTAATAAAATAAAAAAAATGCAAAAGCCTTTCAATGGTAAGTACTATTCATCTCCTAAATTACGCGACCACTCATCTCTATGGTGAGCAGACTTGCTCTGAGGATTGCACACCCTCTTTTATGTAAAGGCACTCAAAAAATCATGGTCCAGAAATAGTTGTTACAAGTACACTATCTTCTGTTATGATAGCTCTCAAACTTGGAGTGGTCAGAGTCCCTGGAGGGTAAGATCACACAGTTAGGCCTCAGATCACAGCCTCTGAGTCAACAAGTCACAGATGGGGACTGAGAACTTATGGATTTCTAACAGCCTCGTCCTCGGGTGAGGCTGATGGCACTGGTCACAGACTACCTCCATCTGAAGAAGCAACACTCCCCTCATCCATCCACCTTAGTCTTTGGTGTTTGAATTAGACTTCAAAGTATGGTCTACAGGTCCCGGGTACTGGCAAAATCTGGCAGCTTATAAGATGTCAAGGAGTTAACGCTCCACATGTGTCCTCAGGGCTAGAACCTGGATGGTAACAAGATCTGCCAGGCAATTTTTTTTTTTTTTTTTTTTTTTTTTTTTTTTTTTTTTTTTTTTTTTTGTCTTTTTGAGACAGGATCTCGTTATGCAGTTCAGGCTAGCCTTGAGCTCACTTCTTTTGTAGCCCAGGCTGGTCTCGAACTCGCACTGATCCTCCTGCCTCAGCCTCCCGAGTGCTGGGATTACAGGTGTGAGCCACCACGCCCGGCTTACCAGGTAATTTTTATGCAGTCAATAGAACTAGAGAATCACTAGCAGATCTCTGAGCGAAGTTCTGAGCAGCACTGGCCATGAAAGTGCAGTGATCTTAATTGAGAGTAGCTGTGACCTAGAAGTGTGCTAGAATATGCATCTTTGTACTAAGCCAAGAGAAAATAAGGTGACTAATTGGCGAGGGTCTTGGCAGGACAAAGATGCAAGCATTCAAAGAGGTACCGAAGAGACTTTAATGAGGACACAATTTGCAAAGGTAGGATCAAGAAGAATTGTGAAAGAGGGGAACATACTTAACTATAACAACAGAAAGCTGTTACTACCCCAAGAAGTCCATGCATTTAAGTGAAATAAATCAGACACACATGTTCAAATATCACAAACAAAAGTTCTGAATTTCTCTGGCATGAGAAAATGAAATGGTAAATAAGAAGGAAAATATACGATGATACTGAGAAGTTAAAAAAAAAAAAAAAAAGTCAAGTGAAAGGGCAACCCAGCAACGGAGAGGGAGAAAGGAAAGAAGGGAAAAGAAAAAAAAAAGAATGGAGAGGAAAAAATAGGAACAAATCCTTTTAAATACGGAGAAGAGGGATTGAAAGAAGGAGAGAGGATTGAGGAAAAAAAGAAGCAAGACCTATCATGTAGAGGTGCAAACTCCCTCTGGTAAATGTAACCATTATGTGTATCCCGAATGCACCCATAAAGTTAATCACAAAAGAGAGAAATGGGGAGGGCTGTAGAAGAATGGGGATCAGAAAAAACAAACAAACAAACAAACAAAAAAACTCTGCTTTTTCTTTGCATCCTCTAGGGTCCCCATGTGCCCTCTACTGGCCAGACGCACCTAGAACATGAGGACAGGAGGTTTAGCTAAGAGCCTGTGAACTCAGCGCAGAGGAGTGTACAGGAAGGTGCAGAACGCTTTAGAAAGTCACTTATTGTTCATGCACTGGTAAGAAAAGGTCAGGCTGAAGGCTTCAACCTCATTTTTTTTTTCCTCTGCAAATGCGTTCACACGGGGGACAGAACAGTGACATAGAAAATCTAAATATTCTCCTTCCTTTCGCAGCCCAAGACGTCAACGGAGAAAGCACCTAGGACAGTGGCAAATGAAAAATTAGACAGTGGGTTGTGGTTCAGCAGGCCGCCCACGCTTGGTGACAAAGACTGCCTGTGGAGCTCACGCGGTAAATGTGGAATGAAAAGGTGAGCGGGTAGCGGGGCCATTACAGCGACTGCTGCAGCTCTGCGAAGGAGGAGGGATGAGGATCGCGCTGCAGTTTCAAAGCAGAACTCTTTTGGAAACAGCATACTATGTAGCAGTTATTCTGAGGAATTATTTTAAAAATGTCTCCATGTAGAAAGCTAGCATTCCGTGGCTTATCTGTAGCTCGTTTGAATAAAAGCCCCTTCTTTGATCCTTGGAAAACCGGCGGCAAACTCAGGACGGTTCCATGGAATGAGGAGAGGATAGATATAATAAAACATTATAAATTCCTTGCAGTTCACAAGTTGTTTTCCTTCTTCCTCCCACCAGACAAAGGTTTAAAATTTGTTTTTTAACTTCTTTTTTTTTTTTTTCTTGTTTCAGAACTTTTGTTTGTTTATTTATTTATTTTTATGGCTGGCTCAGCCTGCCCTGAGGGCAGGGATGGCGCAGCATGTGGTGCCTGGGATCGAACCGCGGTCCCTGCAGCTGCCTATGCTTTCCTAAGCAGGCGTTTTAGACCACTGAGCCATCCTGCCAGGCCCCTGTTTTTTAACTTCTTACATCTTACTTCCTAACATTCTCCTTTGGCACTGTTATTACCTGGTTGTGATTTTTTTCTTCCTCATCCTAAACTTAGACTCAACCTATAAGAAATCTATTTATTCATCTATTTATTTACTCATACCAGAGGTTGAACTCAGAACCCTGAGCTTGTCAGGCAGGCGCTTACTGCTTTTAGCTGTCTTATCATCTCTGCAATGTTGAAATAAACCTGGGAACATGTTATTACAAATATTGAAATAGAAATTCCATTGAACTGTGTTGCCTATCTTCTTGGAATTGACTTTTCATGTACATAGATGTAGTTTTAGGTAGGTAAAAAGTTAATTTGATAAATAAATAAATAATAAATATTTTTTTTTAAAAAAGAAACACAGGTAAACCTTATTTTATGGCTTGAGGAATCTCATGAATGAGAAGAGCCCTAATTATTTCCCAGATTAAAATTTCCCCTGAGCATTCTCTTAGATACAATGGAGCTAATCATTCACATTTAGACCAGATAAATGGACACTGAAAAAAAGGCAGATTAAGCATCTCGGCAAATATTAAACTTAAATATTATGGTGTTGACCACAGAGTGATCAGTGTTTTTTTATCTTTCTTTGTTTTCTTTTTTTTTTTTTTTTTGTCTTTTTGAGACAGGGTCTCGCTATGTAGTTCAGGCTGGCCTTGAGCTCACTTTGGTAGCCCAGGCTGGTCTCGAACTCGCACTGATCCTCCCGCCTCAGCCTCCCAAGTGCTGGGATTACAGGCATGCGCCACCACGCCCGGCTTTCTTTGTTTTCTCAAAATTCTATTTAGACCATCACCACTGTCAGTGAAAGTGATTTATAGTTTACCAAAAGTCAAATTTGAATGTGTACCACCAACACGTTGTGCTGTCTGACATACACAAGGAAAACTAACTGGCACTCCTGGAATCACACGGACAGTGGAAAGCCACAGAGAATCTGCCCAACGACCCACGAGAGTCCCCTCCTGTGCTGACGCTCTGCATCAATTGGCAGGACTGAAGAGAACTCCCGGGCTGATCCTGTGCAGAGCTCATTAGAAGCCCCATCTGTTCTCTCTAATCAAGATATGCCTGTGTGCTGGTGTGGTCAGCTGTCTGGTAACTCTAAGGGCCCTTTGTCCTTTCTCTATATAAATAGCAAGGAAAGTCCTTTAGACTTCATGTAAGAACACTGCCCAAATCCAACAGGTGTCTGCCTTTGCTGACCTTCCGGGACCTTTTGCATCCCAGAAGGAGCCTGCATACACTTTCCCAAAGGGAGAGCCCACAACCTGATACCACAGGATGACAGCTGGCCACCATTTCCAACACATGCCACCAAGGAGGAGAGCACAGAAGCAGCAACAGTGCATATGTGGCACCAGGCACTTCTCATAAATCACCTATGGGATGGAGGGGGAATAATGAATGAATGAATAATAGATGCATAGATAGATAGATGGATGGATAGATAGATAGATAGATAGATAGATAGATAGATAGATAGATGCAAAGAGACTGCTGGGAATCTTATGTTTCTTATAAAACCAATCAGTATAAATGTTATAGATTTGGGAAGTTCCAGGCTGCCCTTAGAAATATTCAGGTACTTAGAAATAAAGCTAATATATGTGGGTCAAAGTAAATAAAAGTGCAAATCAAAATTGACCAAAAATATTCTCATAGCCGGGCATGGTGGCTCACGCCTGTAATCCCAGTACTCGGGAGGCTGAGGCAAGAGGATCCGTGCGAGTTCGAGACCAGCCTGGGCTACAAAAGTGAGCTCAAGGCCAGCCTGAACTGCATAGTGAGACCCTGTCTCAAAAAGACAAAAAAAAAAAAAAAAAAAAAAAAAAAAAAAAAAAAAAAAAAAAAAAAAAAAAAAAAAAAAAAAAAAAGGAAAAAAAAATTCTCATAGAGAAGGCTTGAAAGGGTGGTGACACACAGACTTTTTAATTTTTGTGTTGTGAAGCTCCCACATTAGGCTTGTCAGACTGGGCTAAGAAAACTAGAAAATACTCAGGGAATTTAAAAAAAATAATTAATTTATTTATTTAGAGACAGGGTCTCAATGTGCAGCTCAGGCTGGCCTTGAGCTCACTTTTGTATCCCAGGCTGGTCTCGACATTGCACTGATCCTCTTGCCTCAGCCTCCCAAGTGCTGAGATTACAGGTGTAAGCCACCACACCTGGCACTCAGGGAATTTTGATTTCAGATAAATAACAGATTTTAGTAAATACATCTTATACAATACTTGAGACAAGTACTAAAACTTTCATTTTTGTTATCTGAACTACAAAACTAAATGGATGCGATGTGTTTTTATGATTATACGCTTCCAAATCCACAAAGCAGCACTGAATGCTACTTCTGATTTATTCTCCTCTTGAGACTACTAGCGACAGTTCCATGCTAAATAAAACTAAGTTTTTAAGATAAACGGTAGCCTTGCACCACAAGATTGTAACAGCACAACTAAGTGTCTCTGTATACTACTTCTCACCCCGTCCTGCTCTTTCCAGGTTTAATAAGGTTTGAAGAGCTTGTCTTTTGTTTTAGACTATAATTAACTGTTTTGACACATGAAGTGTGACGAGTATATTAAATGGTGTTCAGTTTCATTTTACTGCATCTCTTCCAGGCTGAGCCAGGCATGACCTGGAAGGAAAGCGGATGCTGTGGTTTTCTATCAAGAATGTTTTGCTCGTCCTGCTTCTCATGAACTGTAATTATGCAAAAAAAGGGCAGAAAATATCAGTGTAGTCTGTCTGCCATTCACATGAATTAAAAATACCCATGCAACATTCACTGTGCTTTGGCCTCTGGACTAGCAGATGAGGATGTAGAAATGAATAGGTCACTGTCACAAGTGCTCTGTAACAGGAGATATAGAAAGGAGGAAAATAATTATTTTTCATAGAATAAGTGATAAAATCAAAAATTTTCTTCTCTGAGTAAGTAGAACAGGGACTGGAAGTTCTGGGATCATGCAGGTGGCAGCCATATTGCTGTGGGATTTTCCTAGAATTCCTGGTCATCCAGGTGCATTTTGGAGATAACTTGTTTCATTCTGCTAGAAACACAATTGCATTTTTCTTCAAGTTAATGGAATTTATTTATAAATTTTAGAAGGAAAATTATTGTAAGGTATATAAGGAAGGGAATCCAAATAATCAGTAGAGGTCTGTGAAAATCCTAAACAGTGGTTCTTAACCTTTCTAATTCATGACCCCACAATATAGTCCCTCATGTTGCGGTGACCCCAAACCAAAAAATAATTTTGGTGGCTACCTCAAAACTGTAATTTTGCTATAGTTATGATTCGGAATGGCTTTAGGCGACCCACAGGTTGAGAACCTAAAAGTACATTTAAAATGTGTGGGTACAGGGAGCTGGGGAGATAGCTCCGAGGCACAAGTGCCTGCTGGGCAAGTGCAAGGTCGTGAGTTTGAACCCCAGACCCACAAAAAAAACAAAAAACAAAAACAAAACAAAAAAATGTATGGGTACATGTATTGTGATGTTTTCCAAATAAGAGAAGCTACAGTGGTTTTTTTTTGTTTTGTCTTGCTTTGTTTTGTTGAGACAGGGTCTTGCTGTGTAGTTCAACTAGGCTTTGAACTCACTTTGTACCCTAGACTGGCCTCAAACTCATGGCATTCCTCCTGCCTCAGCCTCCTGAGTTCTGGGATTGCAGGCATGTGCCGCATGCTCAGCCCTATAGTTATTTTTAACCAGCAAAAATCCAAATCATCATCGAAAATCACATGATTCCTTATAAGCAGTAAATATATAATGAGAAGCAACTTCCTTTAGATTATTACAAGTATTGGAAAACAAAACAGAAAAGTCACCAGGTTTGTATAAAAGTAATCTCAAGTTTTGGAGAAGTAAATTGAGGATACATATGATGAAAATAACGTAGAGCCATGCTACTTAAGAGACTAGGAGATAGTCTCTTCCACTATAACTCATCTTCCACTCAATCGTGAAGATCTCCTTGTATCAAAACCTTAGACAGTCTCAGTTACTCTTTTCTTGTTACTGGGACAAATACCTGACACCCAAAATGAAAGAAGGAAAGGTTTATTTAGCTCACAGGTAGTGGAGGTTTCAGTTCATGCAGCTGGTTCCAAGGCAGAGTGGCACATGACAGAGGGTAGTAGTTCATAGTGGTGGAAAACAGCAAAACAGCAAGAGCACAAGAGAGGAGCAGTGGTGACAATGGCAACAGAGGGCAAGCCTGTCTCCCTCTTGCTGCATTCAGGCTACCTGCCCCAGGCCCAGTGCAATCCCAGAAGCGCTCATACCCACAGTACCAGCACTGGATCATGAATTAATCATAAAGCCTAGAAGTCTACCCCATAACTGCATGAGGGTTTTGAGAATAACTAGGCACAAACCATAACAGATAGATAGATGATAGATGGTAGATGACAGATGATAGAAGACAGACAGACAGACAGACAGATATTCTTACAACAAAGTTTTCTTAAAATTAATGCAGCTCCCCAAATATACTCAAATATACCCTTTCTCCAACTTCTAATTCTATTAAACTGTCTTCATACTCTGATCCTAAAATGATTTGACAGACCCTTTGTTATTACAATATCCCCATGGGGTATAGTTTGCAGATTTCTATATTACATGTGAAGATATTGAGATGCCACAGAACTAAGGACAGAAAGCTGAATAAGAAATTCTGGGTGTTTGTTATGGAAGAGAATGGAAGCAGGAAGTGAGGGTGTCCAGATCCAAGAGTCTGACTTGAGAAGTGTTGTGCTACATTTCATGATTCTGCTTACCTCCTCTCTGCACTTACATATCTGCTACAGGCTCACCATAGCCCTATGATACACTCCCTGGGAAACCGGCCATTGCTAGCATTGTGATTTTATATACAAGAACGTTACACAGTGCAGATGTTATCACTCAACATAATATAATTTTGCATGCAATGCAATAAGGAGCCATATCATAGCGTTTTCTGTGTTTCATACATTTGACAAGGTAATTACCCTCTGCAGTCCAGTGAGTTATAGAGGAAATGATTTTCTTCTGGTTGAACAGTACAGCTCAGATTAAAACAAAATTGGCAAATAGGTTTTGTTGTTTTCATTTTGTGTATTTGGTACAGGGTGTCACTACTCAGGCTTCTAGTGATCCTCCTGTTTTCAGCCTCTCCAGCACTGGGATTATAGGCCTGTGATGGGGATCGAATCCTACTCACTGGCATTTGGTCTGCTGAGGTATCTTGTCAACCCTCCGCTAGATTTTCATTTGACTTTTTGACCAGTAGAGCGAGGCTGGTGCAGCATGCGGTGCCAGGCATTGAACAGTGGTCCCCTGAACCTGCCTAAGCTTGCTTAAGACCACTGAACTACCTCACCAGCCCCCACTTCCAATAGATTTTCAAAGCTGTTAAATATTCAGGTTCGGTAGGAGAAGGTCACAGCAGAGACTCCCAACACATCAGATTTTCAAGTGCTTCTCTGCATTTCCCTGCTTCCTTTGCTGTCAAATTGTGTCCATCTGCTCAGTGCTGACAAAACTCACAGGTCGCCTTTAAATTAAGGCACTTAAGAATCACAGCGCCACCTCTATTCCTTTCCTTTCCAGGGCTGGAGACTTTAGAAGAGAAGAGTTTCAAATGCCACAGGTATAAGATGCAAAGGAAACATCCACAAGGGGCTTTCTTGTGAATGAGAAGCAGGCATTTGATGTGTTCAGCCCCTACAATTTGAGGGGTACATCTACTATGGCTACCCCTAAAATAAAGACATGTAGTATCACCAGCCTCTGGAAACTTGTGAGAATTGCAGAGTCTCTTTCTCTGCCCAGAAATACTGACCAGAACCCACATTTAATCAAGAGTACTGAGATATATATTCATATAAGTTTATATGAATATATATTAATATGCATTAGTTTCAGAAGCTCTGTTATAAACCATGCAATATTTGCAATTATGGTAACGTGGAATTTTGTTAGTAATAATCAGAGAATCCCAAACCTGATTCAATATGAAAGGTGTTTGGTTAGCTTTTTTTTTTTTTTTTTTTTTTTTTTTTTTTTTTTTTTTTTTAAGAACAGAGATCTAAGACATACTAGGTCAGGATCTCTGGAGGGACACCAAGGAGCATGATTAAAATTTCCCACAGTGTCTGAGGATCAGCAAAGTTTAAAACTGTCAGTTCTAGTAGGAATACAGATAAATACACACTGTTAACTTAAATTTTGCTATTTCAGAATAGCTATGAATTATATAAATCTTCAAAGTTTAGTGCACTTGAGGAGTTCCTAGTGCTGGTATAGGACATGGATGGAATTAATATTTTTGTCACTTTCTATCTGATCAGGAAAAGCAAAGGGACTATTTCTTTAGCCTCAGGGACTTGGGGAGTGGTGCAGCTGAGCAGGGGGAGGGCTGCAGAGCTCCTTGCCTTGATTCGCACCGCCCCCCCCCCTTTCTGGCTTGCCTCAGCCCCTTCTGGGCTAAGCCCGCATCTCTGGGTTTAAGAAGACACAGCAGCTGTCTTCATTCAGTAGCTCCCAACCCAATGAGGCTGCTCCATTTCTCCTGGCTCATGCACTTCAATATACTGGTTTATCCCTTCTACATTTCTGCCTTCTGTCTCTGTGAGTCAAAACCACATTTAAAAAGAAACATATAATTTAATAAGTTAATTACGAACAAAACAGCCTCCACCTCCAATAGATTTTCAAAGCTGTTAAATATTCAAAGAGAACCTGGCTGCCTTATTAAACAAAATCTGTGATCTCTCTTAAAGTTTCTCGCTAGCATAGTTTTTGTTTAGCATCTCATCTGCCAAAAACACCCTCCTTTGAACTAGATTAGCAGCTTTCAATGCCCTTGGACCCCTCTTGGTTCCCCAGCAGTTGTCTCCACGTGCTCCTGAAATATATAAGGAGGAACATCTTTAAATATGTTAAGCATGTTTTTGCTTAGTCATTTTCTCATCCAGCACCAATTTTAAATTATGAAAAAAAATAAACATGACTTTACACTAATGTAATAAGACTGTCTCTAATGGCACACACAGAAGAGCACACATTTGCCTACTAGAGGCTTCTAGCTGCGCTGAGAACAAAATGTTTCCATCAAGGCCCTAAAGTTCAACAGCTTCTGAAGAACTATTTATTTCAAGGACTTAGGAGCAAGTGTGGCTAGAGAGGAGAAGCGAGCAGAGATTACCAGGGCTGTAAGAAAGTGGGATTTAAAAAAGGAGAAAGGAGTAGGTGGCAGCAAGGACCAGATCCTGGAAAGGAAGGAGGGAAGGAGGGAGCGAAGGAGGGAGGGAAGGAGGGAGTGAAGG